>OU612060.1:102986785-103229285 GCA_914767635.1 Melanostoma mellinum
TAGCAAAAATGTCAAAACTCGTGCGGATAGCTTCCGCAGTTCACTTATCGGATTCCATAATCGGGATGGTTGACTTTTAGTTCAGTTTTTGGCAGTACTGAAAAAAGGATCTTGAGAAGTGATTGGATGACGCCAAAGCAAAATCAAATTTGATTATTGCCGTCGATCCGAATCTATTTGGTCTAGTTACAGGACTAGACACGGTAAACGGTGTCTGAGAGCGATTAAAATCTGAATTTGCTTCTACTGGACCAACGAAGAAGGCAACATTGCTGAAACGTGCTGCGACATATAAAATCCAGGAAGGCGATAATATGCAAAAGAGTTTAATGGAATTCTTCGATGCAGTGTCACAACTCAAGTGTATTGACGTCGATATACACTTCGACTTGTGGTCTATTCTTTTATTGAACGGACTGCCACCGAGTTTTGAATTGTTCAAATGCGCAATGGAGTCTCACGACAACCTTCCGAACCCCTGAGAGAGAA
Organism: Melanostoma mellinum; assembly: GCA_914767635.1. Taxonomy (NCBI): domain Eukaryota; kingdom Metazoa; phylum Arthropoda; class Insecta; order Diptera; family Syrphidae; genus Melanostoma; species Melanostoma mellinum. Next base: position 102,987,275 of record OU612060.1, read on the forward strand.
AATTTCCGAGAAGTACGATGCATCAAATCAACGAAAGGAAGACGACGGATCTGAAGCAATGTATATCCAGCGAGGTGCTATTCAGAGCAAATTAAAGCCCAATCGAAGAGCAATGCAACGAAAGCATGATAGTGTAGTTGACCGTGACACAACTTTTAAATTCAGATGTTACAAATGCCGTGAACTAAGTCACTAGGCATCCAAGTGTACTAAGAATAATAGACAGAAGTGCTCTAAGCGATGCGAAATGTCAGTGAAAGCAGAAAGTACATTCTTCTCGATCAAAAACGAAGCTTTGGGAGCACAGACTAGTGAATTTGAAAGACGTTGGTGTCTTGACAGCGGTTGCACGTCCCACATGTGCAACGATGAGAGTCTGTTTCCATGAAACAAGGAACGCTGATGTTGGCGAACAATTTTAGTACGAATGTTGATGCGAGAAGAGCTGTAAGGATTTTTACTACGTACGGAAAGTCTGAGACGTCATGAAAAATTTAAAAACACATTACCAATAAAGAACCTTTAAACTAACCTATTATTCGTTGCGAGGATAACCGACCATGACAATACCATCACATTCGATAAAGAGAAGGCAATCGTCCGAGGACATCACGGTGAAGTCAGGGTAGTAGCGGAGCGAGATGGACATCTATAATATTGTACTGCGCAGGTGCACACCCAACATTAAATACCAATTTCCTAACCGAAAAGCGTTAAACCGAAAACACAAGCGGCAACTCTATAAGGTACATCTAATGACAGGCGTTGCTTGTAAGTCAGTGTGTGTGAGTGTAGAGATATACCTTGAGGGGAAATGGTTGACAGCAAGTGTGGAGACCATGTGGAACAAACTGGAACGCTCTAGATGTATTTTTGATCTATATAAATAGGCCGCTGACGCAACCAGGAGTCAGTTTCGATTATAGAGTGATAATGTTAAGAGTGAGTTAATGTGATTATTGGTAGAGTTGAAATCGAATAAAGTAGAGATCGAATAAAAGTGGTAGAAATAAATAATTGAAAGGTGAAGTTTTATTTTTGCGAACTAAGCGCACGTTACATTGGTGTCAGAAGTGTAAATAAGACTTATTTTATAAAAAAAAACTAGTTACCTGCAAAAAAAGTTAAATACAGTGAAAATGGGTAAGTTGTTGCAAGAGCTCAACTGCACTGAGCTTAAAAGTGAGTTAGGTAAGCGAAATTTTTCTAGAGCGGGATCGAAAAATGAGCTCGGCCTGCGCTTGCGCAACTATTTGGAACAGCAAGGGAAAGACGAAAACACTTTTGTTTTTGAAACAGAAGTGGAAAAAGAGGAAGTAAGTCAAAGTGTGAATCTTTCTAGTATGATGAAGCTTTTTTTTAGAACAAAAGAAAGAACAGCAGAATGATCTCGAAAGACTCGAAGTACAACAAAAGAAGCTGATTGACGAGCAACAGTAGAATATTCTCGGACGTCTGGAAGAGCAACGAAACGAACAAAAGAAGGAACAGCAGAATGTTCTCGAGCAACTGCTATTATATCAAATACGATATGTCAAGGAAGTGACGCGTAAAAACTAGCTCCATATAAAATCATTGAAATTCATTGTTAACAAAGTTAATTTAGTAAACAAAAGTGTTAAGCCTGATAGAGCTCATTGAATTGAACGTTTTGCAATTAATTGGGAGTTTCATCCTATAGTGTTATTTTGTTTAAAATCAAATACAAAAATATAAATAAGTGATGTCGAATTCTAACCTCACTCGTAATAAGAAAAATCCACACCATGACCTACGATCTAACTCGTCTGACCGCTCTTCCTCTCATGGTTCTCCTTACAACTCCTCTTTGGTTGCCTCTTCGTCGTCAAAAATGTGGGACAAAATTGAAAATCGATTAAATGAACTCGTAAAATCTATAAATGAAACTATTCAATCAACGGTTGAAAATGAAATGAAAAAACTCATGTGCACCTTTAATGATCGTTTCAATGAAATTGAAAACAATTACAAAACTTTAGTCAAATCACTTGAAACTGATGTAAACAAAAAAATATCTGCTGTTAATGAAAAAATATTGAAACTTGAAAACAAAATTCAAAACAATGATTGTAGTATTGATTCACTTCACAAAAACTTCTCTTCAATGAAAGATCAAAATGACACGGTAAAACTCAGAATGCAAATAGAAGAACTAAACCGAAAGAATATATCTGGGGATATTGTTTTACATGGGATTCCATTTGCATTGGGTGAAGACTTGAATGAAATTTATAATAAATTTTGCACGAAAATAAGTGCTACCGCGATACGACCGATTAATATTATACGCACGAAACCGCAAACCAACTCGACTCGGAGCGCAATTGTCATCAGTTTGCCGCATGAAAATGATAAAGTCTCTTTGCTTAGAAAAATAGCGGAATTCAATAAAACAAATGGATATCCAGTAACTTTGAGTGATATTGGATTTGGACAGAGCAATCAATTTGTGAGAGCTTATGAAAGTCTGACAAAACAAACTCATGATCTGTTTCGAAAAGCAAATGATGAACGGCGAAAAAAAAATCTCTACTCTGTGTTCAGCAAATATAACAAAGTTTATGTTAAAAAAAGTATGGAGAAGAGACCAATTTGCATAAGAAGTGTGTCTGAATTACATTCGATAATATGCTCTCCTTTAACTGAAACGGATATTGCTCTTGGAATTGCTTCAAATGAATATACCAATAGACAAAATATTTTGAGTGGGGAAGTTGATGTTGCTGGTGGATCGTTTGCTGCTGTGGGACTTGATGTTGCTGGTGAACATGTTGCTAGGGTTTATTGATTTCATTAATTTTTTTAACACAAAAGAATAATTGCTTTTCATTGTATGTTAAAAAAAGTCAAACGTAATAATTGAAAACTAATATAAATCTAAATTTATTTTTAAAAATTTTCCCTTGAATGTCAGTGATTTTATTGTGGATCACATAAACAAAAAGATGGTTGGTTTAAAACTAGAGCCTTCAATTATTGGAAACGTTTTCTTATTGGTTTATTTATTTATAATTTATTCATTTATTTATTTTTATTCTATTTTTTTTTTCTTATAAACATTACGATTACTTTAACAAAACTAAATCAAAGATATCTTTTTCGAATGAAGTGGTGAATTGTCTTAGTAAATGTCATTATGGTAGGCACAAGTCCTGGCAATGTAAGATCTATCTGCAATGTTTTGTGTGGTTTGCATAGAGGTCTAAATGTATGTCACTTAAATGCTGGAAGTATTTCTTCTAAATATACGCTGCTATACCAAATGCTTGCTGGATCTAAACTTGATGTAATTATGGTATCGAAGTCTTGGTTGCATGAAGGTATCTTATCACAGAGAGTAAGTTTTCCAGGTTTTAAATTGTTTCGAAACGATCGTTGTACTCGAGGTGGTGGTGTTTGTATCGTTCGAAATAACCTAGTGTCAAAAAATATATATTCGTCGTCTAAGTCAAAAATTGAGTTCTTATGTACTGAAATCTCTAATGGATTTGATAAATGTCTGCTTGTTGTAGTGTATTCTCCACCTTGCTCTTTTAAAGAAGAATTTTTGAATGAGTTAGAGGTAACGCTATATAAATTGAATAGAAGATACAATCATATTTTGATTGGTGGCAACTTTAATGTCAATCTACTGAAAAACAATTCCACAACACGTTTGTTTCACTATTTTTGTGATAAGTTAAGCTTCTCAGTTATAAATTCCACATGGCCAACCTGTTTTCAATCACAAACTAATCCATCCCTAATAGACATTTTTGTGACGTCATCAAAAAATAAAGTACTTTGTAGTGACCAAATCAGACAAACATCTGAATTTATTCATGATTTTATGTTTTGTTCATTTCAATTTGATTACAATATCTCAAATACTAACAGCTATAGCTTTGGATCTTTCCGGTCTTTTAACATTACTGATATACAGAGTAACATTAGTGGTGAGTATTGGAATGATATTCTTTATAGTTCTGATGTCACAACAAAAGTTTTGATTTTTGAATGAGCTATTGAATGAACTTTATAATGAATACGTACCTTTAGTTCAAAAACGTGTTAGAAATGTTGATAGTTGTCCTTGGTACAACAGAATTTTTGAGCAACAAATTCATGAAAGAGACAAATTTTATAAAAAATTTAAACGAAATCCTTCCGTTTTTAATAAAAGTCAGTATGTGTTTGCACGCAACAGGGTAACGAACCTCATACGTTCTTGCAAAAGGTCTTATTTTTCGAAAAAGCTTAATCTTTCACTGAGTTCCAAAGAGCTTTGGAAAAATTTGAAGGAATTTGGTGTTGCTTCGAGCAAAAATTCTTCTACATGTGCTTTAGATCCACAGGAAATGCAAACCTTTCTTGCTCAACCAATGTCAAGCTCAACTCTACATTTAAATTTCCATGAAGTTGATGAAATTTTTTCATTTAACTGTGTTGAATCTCGTGAATTAATTAATGCCATCAAGTCAATTCAATCCAATGCAGCTGGTGGAGATAACATCTCTCCTAAATTTATTAAATTGATCATTCCAATCATATTGAGGCCACTGTTGCATATCATTAATACTTGTATTTATAGCAGCTGTTTTCCAGAGCAATGGAAAAGTGCAATAGTCGTACCTACTCCGAAAAACAGTAATCCAACTGTACCTTCTGACTTTAGACCAATAAGTCTTCTTCCGTTCTTTAGCAAAGTTCTCGAAAAACTGTTAGCCAACCAAATTATGTCTTTTGTTCAAAGCAATGACATGTTAACAAAGTGGCAGTCTGGCTTTTGAGGTAAGAACAGTTGCGAGTCCGCTGTTTTGAAAGTTACAACTGATCTACGCAATGCTCTTGATCGTGGACAATTGGGTTTAATGGTATTATTGGATTTTTCCAAGGCATTTGATAATAAAGATCACTCTTTATTAATTCTTAAGCTGATTACTAAATTCAAATTCTCTAGGACTGCCATTAAGTTTCTGCAAAGTTACTTAAAAAATCGAACTCAGATAATAAAAACTGATACTGGGTAATCAAATCCCTTTATCATCAACAGTGGAGTTCCACAGGGTTCTGTTCTTGGCCCACTGTTATTCACGTTGTTTGTCAATGACTTGCCTGGTATTGTTCAGCATTCTTCCGTGCATATGTATGGAGATGATGTCATAATTTATAATTGTTGTGGACAATTCAAGTTGCAAAGGTGTGTTAATCAGGTAAATGAAGACTTACACAATATTCAGGAGTGGGCAGTTGCAAATAAACTTCACCTGAACCCTTCAAAAACTGTAAGCATGCTGTTATTGTCTAAGTTCGCAAGTATATTAATTCTTAAGAATTTCCGTAGGAAAGTAACTTCAAATTAATAAAAACACCTTAATCCACTTTTAACACAACTTTCAATTTAATCTTTCGTAATTAGAATATAATTTTGGTCATATGACTTGACGTATAGTAGATACATTAATTTTTATGAACATTCTATGTTTTGTTTTTGTATAATTTTGGCTCACAAATGTATGTGGAATGTATGATTTAGTACTGTTTGTTTATTATTAACAATTAATAATTTATGTAATATTTTGTACTTTAAAATTAATGTTTTACTGGTACTATCGTACATTCTCCCGCCTCCAGAAGTTCATGCATAATCTCGACATAATGCGAAACACCCTATTCGCCAACGAAACTGCTTTACTGACGCTATGTGTTTGGCATCTATTCGTCAATAGGTGGCTTTTTGATATTTCGTCGTCTCGATAACTGGTATACACTGATCAATGGTGATACTCTTCTTACTCGTTGTGTACATGTAAAGAGACGAAATGATTAATGGATATACATGAAACATGACATAAACAAAAAAAAACGATGACACGAGATAATAGTATAATAGTACAACAAAAACCAATACTATATACAATACTATACACAATACGTGAATGCGAAAGCTTTATGAACTATGAAGCAGGAATTTTCCATTCATTTTTGTAGTCAGTGACGTTGAAGTAATCGTGTATACGTGTTGAATGTTAGTCTGGTTATTTTTTTTTCTTTTATATTTTTCGTTTGCAAGCATGGTGCCGGCATGCTTTGTGAATATATTAATCGCGTCTTTTGTCGGTTTTATTAAATTCAGATTAAAAATTTTGTTGTGGATAAATGAAGTGCAGTGTAGAATTCATTTTAGTGTGAAATTAGTGCGTAGATTTTCCCGCACTAGACATATAAAAGGTGGTGCAAATCCGATGGATGGATGTTTTAAATATGTGTGTCCACTCAAATAGTAGTTGGTGAGTGCTTTTTTGTTAAATTTTAATTATCCATTAATTTCATTATGAATATATTTGTACATCGGTCGGTTTGAAAAAATGTATTATTTTCGATATATATGCATATTCATGTTATTGTTGTTGTTGGTGGCCTCGTCGCGCGATTCCGGCCAATTTTATCGATTTTCACGATCGCGGTTTTGTATGTATGTGTGTGTGTGTGTGTGTGTGTGTATAAAAATATTATGTACTTGTTGCTTTGCGGCAGCATAAATACATAATAGAATTCGCGAATGGTTTCGGTCTCTTTCTAGTTGGACATTTTCGGTTCCAACTAGAAAGTTTGTTTACATTTTCCATAGTAAGCAATCGCGTATTTATTTCATACATTTTGTTGAAATAAATTACTAAAATGTAAGTTGAGTAGTGGCGAATGATTGTAGTGCAATTACAAATCATCTTATTGCAATAAAAAATATGATTGCATTGATTAAAGTGGTGGTGTTTGTGTTTTATATTTTCAAGTGTAACGCGGCGCGTATGTTTAATAATATTTATGTAGGTACTAATGTACGTACGTCTTCGGTGACGTTTTTCTTTTAAGTTCAGTTTACTTTTCAGTGGACTGTATATTTTAACTATAAAATTGCATTTTAATTCAGTGGACTGTGTATTTTGTATTATGAAATTGTGCAGGTTTTTAAATTTTTTTTTTTCAAATGCATTTTGCCGATGGCAATTGACATTCCGCGATTCGTTTTTTTTTTTTTAATAGAATTTCGTTTGACTCTTGACGTTTGCTGTGCTGTCGATGTTTTTTCCTTAGTTTGTGGAAAGTGTTCAAATGTCATTTAAGACGTGTTTGTTTTATTTTATTTTTAAATTAAATCGTTTTATAAAGTAGTAATTGAAAGATGATTTATTCAATTAGATTATTTCGCATGCGTTGTGAGAGTGCATATTGAAATATAATTTATAAAATAAAGTTGATTATTGGATTTTGTGCATTGTCGCAGCGTTGTTTTTTTTTCTGTTCTGTGTTGTGTTTTGAATTTTGAATAAAGATATTATAAAATTATATTGATTGATTTGTTTTATTTGTTAAAGATGTGTTGATTGTTGATATCATCATTCGGTGTGAGTTATTAACGATGGGTTGATTGATAATCAGCTTTCGTTGATGTTTTTAAAGTTGTATGTAACCAATCTTCGTAAAAGATGTGGTTCACCTTGCATTGTTGATGATTCAAGTAAATCCAGGGGCAGTGTATTTTCAGGCAATAGGTTAATATCTTCGGGGAAGATGTTGATTCGTAGAATCCAGGGGGTGTATCTTCGGGGAAGATGTTGATTCATTGATAAGGTTGCTTCGTTGAATCCAGGGGCGGTGTATGATGATGGTTTGTATTGATTTTTTTTTTTTTTCAGGTAAACGTTGATTGTTTTATGTATGTTGTTTATTGAATAACAATTAAATAACGATCACCTTATATTGATTTAACCGGACAAGATTAACGTACAACACTTAAACGAAAATTAGCTTTACACGTTAACATACCTTGTATGCATTTCGAAACACATTCGTTTCATCATCAGCAATGCACTAACTGAAGCGTTGAATGTTTTTTTGTTTTTTTGGATTACAGCGAGATGAATCATCGATTGATAACCGGACACAAATTACGCACACAGCTTTTATATTTTGGCAAAGAGAACCGATTCTACATTGCCGTTGTCTTGATTTAAAAGATTGCTACTCTTTTGTATGAAAAAACTTTCATAAGCATCCAATTGCATTTCATTGCGCACTTCTCTTATCAAGCGTTTATTTTCTAAGCTAACACTATGGTTCTCTTCTAATACGTGTGCTGCTACAGCCGATCGTGAGGGTTGGTTTAAACGTATGCTGGTTAAATGGTCATTAAATCTTCTTTTTATACTTCTTTTTGTTTGTCCGATGTATTCTCTATCACAAATATTGCACTTGACAGAATAAATTCCTGATTTATCTAGCTTTTCTGTTTTATCTTTAGTTGATCCTAGATAGTTGCTTAGTTTATTGTTATTTTTGTAAACAATGTCATATCCATGTTCTTTGAATTTCGTTTTGAGTTTAGTTCAATAAAATTTACTTTTGAAGAGGAAGAAAATGGGAAGCTACCATTTTTAGACTTAGAACTAAAACGTTTTGGTGAAAATATTGAAGTTGGAATCTATCATAAACCAACAACCACAATGAGAACAATAACATCAGAATCACATGCTCCCATTCAACATAAAAAAGCAGCATACCATTCGCTAGTTTACAGACTTTGTAATTTACCATTATCAGTAGCGAACTTCAAAAGAGAGTATGACTACATAAAAAAGACAGCTACTGTAAATGGTTATGAAGAGTCAATGATTGACGAACTTATTCGCTATCATTCAAGAAAAGCAAGAAACTCTAATCTAACAACTTTATTTTCACAACAAGAAAAAATTAAAAACCAAAGAGTACCCATAACCTTTCTACCACAAATAACAAATAAACTCAAAACGAAATTCAAAGAACATGGATATGACATTGTTTACAAAAATAACAATAAACTAAGCAACTATCTAGGATCAACTAAAGATAAAACAGAAAAGCTAGATAAATCAGGAATTTATTCTGTCAAGTGCAATATTTGTGATAGAGAATACATCGGACAAACAAAAAGAAGTATAAAAAGAAGATTTAATGACCATTTAACCTGCATACGTTTAAACCAACCCTCACGATCGGCTGTAGCAGCACACGTATTAGAAGAGAACCATAGTGTTAGCTTAGAAAATATACGCTTGATAAGAGAAGTGCGCAATGAAATGCAATTGGATGCTTATGAAAGTTTTTTCATACAAAAGAGTAGCAATCTTTTAAATCAAGACAACGGCAATGTAGAATCGGTTCTCTTTGCCAAAATATAAAAGCTGTGTGCGTAATTTGTGTCCGGTTATCAATCGATGATTCATCTCGCTGTAATCCAAAAAAACAAAAAAACATTCAACGCTTCAGTTAGTGCATTGCTGATGATGAAACGAATGTGTTTCGAAATGCATACAAGGTATGTTAACGTGTAAAGCTAATTTTCGTTTAAGTGTTGTACGTTAATCTTGTCCGGTTAAATCAATATAAGGTGATCGTTATTTAATTGTAATTATTGTCGGATTTAACGAAGTTCAACAACAAAATTTGATTGTATATTGTTTATTGAAGTTTATTTTTTTTTTGTTTTAGATCAACGTTGTTTGTTCATGGTGCTTGTTGGACGGCAAAGAGCAAATCTTCGCTATGGGCCGTTTGACGAGTCCATTTTGTGTTTTTACGGTGACGACACGTATAAGTCCATCTGTTCCCGCGTGAGTGTCTTCGATTCGGGCAAGACCCCAATACGTAGGTGCAAGTCGCTCATCCTTCAACAAGACTAAGTCTCCGATTTTGGGAGCTTCTTGTATTTGAGTCCATTTCGGACGTTGTTGCAGTCGTGCAAGATACTCGGAACTCCATTTCTTCCAAAATCCTTCCGCCAGCGCTTGTACTCGCTTCCATCGGTCGATGTATGTGATGTTAGTGTTGAGTTCACCTTGTGGTATGGCATGAAAAGTTTCGCCAATTAGAAAATGCGCTGGAGTTAGCGCATCCAAATCATCGAAGCTATCGGATAGAGGGCATAAGGGCCTCGAATTTAAACACGCTTCTATTTGTGTAAGAAGCGTGGCGAGCTCCTCAAATGTGAGCCTTTCTGTCCCGACAACTCTTTTTAGGTGGTGTTTGACAGATTTCACACCTGCTTCCCATAGACCACCGAAGTGTGGGGAAGCTGGGGGAATAAAATGCCAATTTGTACCGCGATTTGCTAAATTTTCGGCTATCTCCTTCCAGTCATGCGTTGCTTCCTTCAACAATTTTGCTAATTCGTTGTTAGCACCGACGAAATTTGTTCCACAGTCGCTGTAGATCTGCTGACAGCTTCCTCTCCTAGCAATGAAACGGCGAAATGCTGCCAAAAACGCTTGAGTTGTCAGATCTGACACAACTTCCAAGTGAATGGCCTTCGTTGCCAAACAGATGAATACTGCGAAGTATCCTTTCAATATCTTAGCACCACGTGCCTTCCAGCTTTTGATTTCGATGGGGCCGGCGTAGTCGACACCAGTGTGGCTGAAAGGTCGAGACATTTGAACTGTAGCAGCAGGTAAGTTTGCCATTAACTGTTTCATTTCTGATGCCTTTTGCCTATAGCAAGAAGTGCATCTGTGCAGTTGGTACTTCACGCTCCTTCGTATCTGGCCAATCCAGTACCTTTGACGGATGTAGTTAATCATCTGTTCGATGCCGCCATGGAAGGTGTTTTTATCTCTGACAACCAGATTCGTGAAATGATGGCTGTTTCGAAGTAGTATCGGATGCCTCGTATCGTAGGGGAGGAGAGAATTCTCCAAACGTCCTCCAACTCTCAAAAGTCCGTCAGCATCGACGAATGCGTTCAACGCCTTGAGTGTTTTGGGCATGCTGGATGTTTCCAAAATTTGTTGTAGCTCGGTCTTGAACATCTCCTTCTGTGCTGCTTTCACGACGATGATTCGCGCAGCTTCCAATTCGCTTGGGTTAAGCGGACCATCAAAAACTCCTACTCTTCGACGACAGTTTGTTGCAAAACGACAACACGTTGCGACAACTCGAATTACCTTCAGCAAACTCGAACAGTCGTAGATGATTTGTAGGATACCATCATCGTGATTGACTCGAGCGGTAAGTACCTTGACTGTACGTCGTTCCTCGTCGGTTTCAATTTCAACGGGTTGATGTGGAACATCGAAAGCCCATTGACCTCGTTAAAACTCAGGTCCAATCCACCAAGTCTTCAAAGCCGTTAGTTCGGCGGGATATACGCCTCTAGACGCCAGATCGGCTGGGTTATGAAGCGTTGCTACATGTCCCCAGCAATCGATCCCCACAAGCCGCTGAATTTCAGACACCCTGTTTGAAACAAACGTAGTCCATTTTGCCGGAGTGGCCTTTATCCAGGCAAGCGCGATGGTTGAATCCGTCCACGCAAATGTTTTGACATCGGGAATGGCCAAAACTTCCTTGATGTACTGCAGCAACTGCGCCAGAATTACTGCACCACAAAGCTCCAACCGGGGAAGAGTAATCGTCCGCTGATTTGGTGCCACCTTCGTCTTCGAAAAAAGTAGGTTGACGTGGATGTTGTCATCGCTATCTAAGACTCGAACATACACTGCTGCACCGAAAGCCTTCATCGACGCATCACAAAAACCGTGCAACTCTATCGCCTTGTTGTTGTTGCTCATCTGGGTCCACCGTGGAATTCGAAGCTGCTCGATCTGAGGAAGTTCTCGATGAAAAGCTTCCCAGTCCTTCTTCAAGGCAGGTGGGATTGGATCATCCCAATCACAGCCTATTTCCCAGAGTCGCTGCATCATTAGTTTTGCCGTGATGATGCACGGCGATATCCAGCCAAGTGGGTCAAATAGTTTTGCTATGGTGGACAACATGGACATTTTTGTTGTTGCTTCCTTTGACGGCTGCAGGCTCTAATAGGAGAAGTGATCATCCACGGGAAACCATTTGATGCCGAGCGTCTTAACATGCTCCGACGTATTGAACGGCAGTTCAAAGTCTAGTTCCCGATCTTGAACCGGAACATCATCCACGAGTTCCTTGACGTTGCTCGTCCATTTTCGCAGGTGGAAACCTGCGGATGCCAACAGTTGCCTTGCTTCGTCGCGTTTGAGGTGTGCCTCTTCAACTGAATCAGCACCACTGATGAGGTCGTCAACGTACATGTCCTCACGGACAACCTTCGCCCCCTCCGGAAAATTTCCACTTTCGTCCTCAGCAACTCTCTTCAGGACCTTGATTGCAAGATATGGTGCACTGGCTGTCCCGAAAGTGACCGTATTCATCTTGAAAATACGTACTGGCGAAGTTTTCTGCTCTCTCCACATGATCAGTTGGTAGTATCGGTCTGGGAAACTTACCAAAATTTGCCGATACATCTTCTCAATGTCGGCCGTGAATGTGACACGATGAGTCCGCCATTTTAGTACGAGATCTATGATACTCGACTGCAATTTTGGACCCACAAGAAGACGGTCGTTGAGGGATTTCCCATCCGAAGCCTTCGCCGCTGCATCAAACACTACTCTCAGCTTAGTAGTGGAGCTGGCTTCCTTAAACACCGCGTGATGTGGCAAGAAGTAATGCCATGGGGTCTGTAAAACCGCATCATTCGCATCGATCTCTTCCATATGGTGGAGTTCTTCATATTCCCGTATGCACTTTGTGTACTCCGCACGAAGTTTTGGATCTGCATCCAATCGTTTCTCAAGATGGAGAAAACGCCGGAAGGCGCTCGGTCGACTCGATCCCATCGCAGGGAGGCCGTCATCTTTGAAAGGCAGCTTTACCTCGTATCGCCCATCAGGTAAGCGTTTTGTAAACCGGTCAAAGTGGTCGTCACAAGCGATGTTTTCTTCTGTTTCCAGGTTGTGAAACGGGGTTTCCTCGATCTCCCAAAATTTCTGCAGTTGAGAATGCAGGTCTGCAAACTGCACGAAACTTCGAACTTGCTGAGGATCTTCCACTGCAACCTTGCCCAAAATTATCCATCAAAGCTCGGTTTTCTGAGCTATGGGACCGATGCCATCGTGAGGTCGCCTTACGTCCGGCAAAAGAATTTGCGCGCAAACGTCGCTTCCCAGCAATAAATCGATGGGTGCAGGTTCGTATAGATGAGGATCTGCTAACGAAAGACCCTTGAGATGGTGCCATTTGCCGTGTATCACTCGTTGGGCCGGGAGAAGGCCAGTCAGTGACTTGAAAACCAAAGCCTGGACGGCCGTCTCAAACGTCGAGTGGCGGGAAGCAAATCGCACTTCGACGGAGTGCTGCGTAGTGCCACTGCTGACCAACCCTAACCCAGATACCTCGGCAAAGGTGCGTCGCTTTTCTAACGCGGCAGTTTCAGTGATGAACGACGTTTCGGACCCCGTGTCGATCAATGCTCGCAAGAGGTGCAATCGACCGTCTGCTGCTCGAGCCTTTACAACTGCCGTTGCTAGAAGCACCTGGTGATGACCATCACCATGCGACGCGTGGTAATTAAAAGTATTACCAGTTGTTGGTTGATGCTGTCTTTGTTCAGCCGTTGGCTGGAACTCAGAGGCGTTGAAGTTTAACGGCGCTTGAATCGGCCTGGAACTGTTAAATCTCGGCTGAGATGTTGAACCTTGTTGTTGTTGGCTGGTAAAATGCAACAACGAATGATGTCTCTGATGGCAGAAAAAACACGACGAAAGACTATGACAGTCTTTAAAAAGATGTCCATATCCCAGGCAATTCTCGCACACCTTCAACCTGCGAACAGTGTCTTTTCGTCCCATGGTGTCCATACTTAAGAAACGCTGGCATTTCCGCAACGTATGTTTGCCTTGGTTGCATAATTGGCATGACAACTGCTCTCCAGAATTCATCCTCGCTGGTTTGTACGGCTGCTTCACCACCTGCTTACTGTGGTACACCTTCATATTGTTGGCTGGAACGCGGGGCCCTTTGTTGACGGTTGGCTCTTCCTTGTTCCTGGACGCTGCTCCACCTTCCTGCTGGCTCACCACCTCGAGAGTGCGGAATCTGGTTTCCAAAAAGTCAGTGAATTCTTTGAAACTCGGTAAGTCCTTTCGATTTCCTAACTTTTCTTCCCATAGTTTTTGACTTGTACTGGGCAATTTCGGGACCAGGAACCAAATCAGCACCGTATCCCACTCTGAAACAGGCACGTCCATGTTTTCCAGCGCAATCACACATTCCCGTGTTGTATAAAGCAGATCTCTAAGTCCAGAGGCCGTCTCGCGATTTAGTGATACCTGACCAAACAAATTCTGCATTTGGATATAGACCAGAGTGCGTTTATGATCATACCTATCACTCAAAAGCTCCCAAGCTTTCTCGTAACTGGACGACTCCACTGACAAATTCTGTAGAAAACGTTCTGCATCCCCAACTAAACAAGACTGCAAAAAATGTAACTTGTCAATATCGTCGATAGTCTTGTTGTTATGTACAAGCGCCTGGAACCTGTCGTGAAAGGCACGCCAAGTTGTGTACGAACCGTCAAACTTTGGCAAATCGATTCTTGGCAAGCGAATCCCGGAATGCGACGATGCTGCATTATCAGCAGGGAGCGCAGCACCCGTACTTGACATACCTGCATTGACTGAAGTGGCTTTCGAAATAATTTCGATCAACTCTGACCGGTATTCAAAATAAATTTCATTTATTTGTTCATACATGACTACCATTTCCTCCTTTTTTAGGTTTTCCTCCAGCAAACCTGCGCCGAAAATCGATTCATGGTATGATTTGGCTGTCACCATATCGTTTTCCAATTTCCCTAAACGGCTTGACGCATACGATGAAGACCTACGCTCTTTGGGTGATTTTTTAAAATTTGTGAGATCTTTTATAATACTATTTAAGAGCATCCTTTTTTACAATTTTTTATTTCTTCTAGGTTCTACCAACAACACGACAAGCAAAAACTAACTGCTTTTTTTTCTTATGTATATATAAGATGCTGTGAGGAGCCTCCGCTGGATGCTGTTTATTCGCAGAATTATTTTTAATATTTAGCTCTAAGATAGTTTAAAATACGCGACACTATTTGCTTACAGTACGATCTTTTTAAAAGAAAATTATTGCCACTAGATTATATATATATATGTACGTATATTGATCAATTGTAAATTGGATCTTTTTTCCGCGCACACACACTGTTTTCACACCTTTATTGTTTTTAATGTTTATTGTTCACAAAACGGTTCGAAAGGACCAAATGTTATTGTCTAAGTTCGCAAGTATATTAATTCTTAAGAATTTCCGTAGGAAAGTAACTTCAAATTAATAAAAACACCTTAATCCACTTTTAACACAACTTTCAATTTAATCTTTCGTAATTAGAATATAATTTTGGTCATATGACTTGACGTATAGTAGATACATTAATTTTTATGAACATTCTATGTTTTGTTTTTGTATAATTTTGGCTCACAAATGTATGTGGAATGTATGATTTAGTACTGTTTGTTTATTATTAACAATCAATAATTTATGTAATATTTTGTACTTTAAAATTAATGTTTTACTTGTACTATCGTACACATGCTATGTTCTCGAAATCAGTGCAATAACTTAGATATTCCAAATATTGTACTTAATGGGAAAAATATAGAGTATGTAAAAAAAGTGAAGTTTTTAGGTTTCCAAATCAACAATCGATTGACATGCTGCGATGCGATTTCAGAAGCGATTCGAAAAATCTATTTTGCTCTTAGGTGTTTGAGATCCTCATCTGATGTCTTGGATCCAAATTTAAAAAAACATTTCGTTAAAAGTTTAATTCTACCGTTTTTCACGTTCAATTCTTCTGTTTATCCAGTTTTAGACTATAATTGTAAACGCAAACTGAACGTAGCATTCAACGACTGCTTGCGTTTTATTTTTAATATACAAAGATTTGTCAGTGTTTCTAACATCCAAACTACATTATTAGGTCTTAGCCTGGAAAATTATTTAAAATGTAAGAATACTGTTTTGCTTCACAACATTGTATATAAGAAATGCCCGGGGTATTTAGAGGAACTTCTTCGGTTTGCTCAGTCACAAAGAGGTTTGAGAATGATTTTACCTCGCTTTACACATACAATTGCAGAGAGATCCTTTTTTGTAAATGCTGTTCGATTGTGGAATGCATTGCCGATCGAACTGCAGAGAATAAGCTCACCAACTTTATTTAAGGAAAAGATATCTTTGTTTTATTCAACCTACCATCATATTAATTAAATTTTAAACTTTTCATCTTTAAGATTACCTTATTTACTTTACTTTGTATCTCAATTTAATATCAAGCTTTGTAAATGATCAATTGTTAAGCTATTTGTTAACGAATTTAAACTGTATACTCAAACTTTATACATACATATAAAAGATTTTTAATCTTGTTGTATTATGTTAAGAACTGAAAAATAAATACAAATACAAAAAAAATACAAAAAAATTAGAGGTCCAGCAGAATTACTTCCAACTGTTCCAGCTGGTAAGGGCGCTGATTTCAGTTCTCTCGTGGCAGCAATAGATAAACGCTTTGGAGATAGCCACTTGAAAGAAGTTTCCGAGTCCAACTCAATAACAGAGTCCAGAAAAGGGGTGAAAGTCTACAGCAGCTCCAAACAGACGTCGAAAGACTGGTTCACCTGGCATACCTGGATGCCGGAGAAGAGATCATCAACCAGCTTGCTGTTGAGTCCTTCGTTCGTGCCACTTCCGATATAAATCTTCGATGGTCTGTGCGAACTGCTAGAACACGTACTCTTTCTGAAACTTTAGCATTTGCATTGACAATTGAAGCAGCAGAACAGGCTTCTCATGGAGTACATCGACTTAGAGAATCCATAGTCGAAGAATGCTCGTGCCAAAGAGCTGAAAAACAAAAGAACCAGCGGAGTGGACTTGCAAGATGTTGGAACTGCCGGGCACTTACAGCGTCAATGCCGACTACCACCAAATAAAGCCGCTTGTCAGCATTGTGGAGGCAAGAGATCCAACCTACAGCAAGGTAACAACAAGACCAACGTTGCCTATCAGCCCGTTTCTAATCAGGGAAACGAGTAAGACCCAACTTCGAGGGGCAGAGGCTGGTTTCTTGTATCGATGGATCCAGAACCACCAACGAGGTGTCTCAGACCAAACGAGACAACAAAAGTCTGACTGTGGAGACTACTATTAACGGGAACAAATATGTGGCTACCATCGACACCGGTGCCACAGCATCCATAGTACATCGACACCTGGTAAAGATGACATGGCTTCATAACACCAATAGCTACCGCCTAAGAACCGCAACGGGAGAAGCAGCAAGAGTATATGGAGAAGTGTGTCTTAAGATCCGACTGGCCGATCTAGTGTTTACTCATCAATTCCTGGTGGCAGATATATGTGACGAGTGCATCATTGGAATCGACTTTATGAAACAGCACGGAGTTATTTTGGATATCGGTAATCAAGTTATGAAATACCAAAATAAAGAAATTCCAATTACCTATTCGAATGAAACTACGTCAACACTGAGGACTGTCATCACGGAAGATCTGATTCTGTCTTCTGAAGTGTTCGTTTGGACAAAACTGGAAGGTGAGTTTGGAAGCCGTCGATACCTCATGGTAGAACCAGACCCAGAGTGTTCCTCTCAAAGCGTCATCTTTGGGAAAACACTTGTAGCACCGAAGAACAAAGTGGTCCCCGTACGATTACTAAACACCAGATCGAACGATGTCAGGTTGAAGAAAGGAGAAGTTGTTGGACGTTGCAAATCGGTTGCAGCAATTACGAAAATCACAGACGAAGCTCCAAAGAGCTCAAAACCATCAAAGCTAGAATCCTGAATTCATCCAACCTTGATCACTGTTTGCGTATTTTGTTTTAACTTTAACTTTCCTTTTATTACTACCTTTTCTTATTTACCTTTTATAAATATTAGTCTCTTGTTTTTTAAATTACTTTTAAATTAAAATTTTACTTTTCTTGGTGACTTTACTTTAATCAAAGACTTTGTGCAAAATACAAAATGGCAACGTTAGGCTGTGGTGTGGAGTAGTTTGGTCTTTTCACGATGCTTGTTGGAAAAAGAATGAATGTAGAGAGGAAAAATGGCTTCCCTTTTCATTTGGAACTGGAGGAAACGAAACAAGAAAGTAATAGTCTACTTCTTACTATTACGAAAGTAGTGGAGTTTCGTTTCCTCCAGCCAGTAATGGGCTGTTTACATTAAAAATGGGCTGTTTACACTTAAACATTATCGCCCGCCTTGCACCATTGGTGCAACCAAAGAGCTACGGAAGAAGCAGACCACTCCACCACCATCGATTATTATTATTGATAAACTATTTTTATAACATTTGATTTGTTGATAATATAAATGAATATTATTCAATAATTGTACATGATAAATTAGGAATCTTTTTTTTTGCAAATTTCAAATAAATCTTTTGTTAATTCGTATGAGTATTCAAAATAATTTATTTCCCTTGTTTTTACTTTGCATGTGGGTGCATATACCATAGTAGAGGGTCGATATTTTAATTGAGAAAGAAAATTTGGTTTATTTTTTTTTTTAATGGTTGATAACGTATGATATGTTAGTTTTGTGTTTTGGTATACATGATTAAGCCTATGAATGTCTTTGGTTATACTGCAATAAGTTATTGAGGTAGGAGGACGCAAAGTTTGGCAATTGATCGAGTTATGATTCCTTTTTCTGTTTTCACGTCGGCGACTCTAACTTTATTATCATTACCAGTATGCACGTTGATGACTCTCCCGAGGCGCCACTCATTGGGTGACAAATTTTCGTTTCGAATTATGACTATGTCATTTATCTGAATATTTCTTTGGGGGTGTTTCCACTTATATCTTTTGTGCAATTCATTTAAATATTCTTCTTTCCATCTGGACGCAATCTTATGATGAAGAATTTTCAATTTTCTCCAACGATTCATTATACTCAGTGACTGATCTTCACATAGCGGTTCAGGTAAGCCAATCAACAAACCACCTGTCAGAAAATGACCGGGCGTTAAAGGAACCAAGTCTGATAAATTTTCAGTCATGTGTGATAAAGGACGTGAATTAAGACTACATTCTATTCGCGCGAGCAAAGTTGTAAACTCTTCAAATGTAAATTTTTCGTTACCGGCCATCTTCCTAAAATGTTTTTTGAAGCTTTTTACCCCCGCTTCCCATAGCCCTCCCATGTGTGGTGATAAAGAAGGAATGAAATTCCATTTTATTTGGGAAAAGTTGTGGACAGCTGCGGTTTGACAATGCAACGCTTATTTTTGAAACTCTCGTAACAGAACCTTTGACGCCCCGACAAAGTTGGTACCATGATCGGAAAAAACTTGTTATGGAGCTCCTCTTCGGGACACAAATTCTGTAAATGAAGCTAAAAACGCCTGAGTGGTGAGGTCGCTCACCAGCTCCAAATGGATAGCTCGGGTCGCAAAACATACAAAGATGCAAACGTACCCTTTATCAAGGCGACATTTTCTTCCGTAATAAGTTTTAATGCAAAAGGGACCCGCAAAATCGATTCCTACATTTGCAAATGGGCGTCCTAGCACGGTTCTTTCACGCGGTAACGCACCCATTAATTGCGTATGTACCTTTTGCTTGTATCGACAGCAAGTAGTGCATTGAAAAATGCATTTTTTGATAATTTTCTTAATCTGCGGTGTCCAATACTCAGATCTGACCAATCGCATCATGATTTGGATCTCACCATGAATGGAGAGTTCGTGAACGTATTCAACGTATTCGTTTTTCGTTTATTCGTTTATTCGTTTCGAAATTAGATACATTGACGCATTAAGATTAAAATCTTTTAGACCATCTAAAATTTTGAATTACAGAGTTTTTCTTATGATTAAATAAATTTTTGAGCAATGATTAATGTTACAAAATTTTGCAAAGGAAATTAATATTAAATTATATAGCTATACGCTAGGAAGGAGAAAAAAAAGAATATGCAAGGATAGATAAATAATAATAGATTAATAGAAGTTAAAAGAAGTTGAAGTTATATTTGACTAGCTAGGTGCAAAAATAGTTTCCTCTTAAAAGCAGTTGGGGTGGAAATTCTTTGCAACTCGTCTGGAAGTCTACACCACAAACGGATTGCAGAAACATAAAATGATCGATCTGCTTTGCTGCGTGATAAACGTGGCAAAATTAATTTTATTCCGCTAGGTGAACGTGCAAATTGAAGATTTTCAGAGAGATAATTAGGACACCTATTGTGGATGACATTATGCAGCTTCAGAAGTTACCTGAACTTAAGGTTCTTATCTAAATTGATACCAAAGAGAGTATGATGTAAATGTGAAACACTAGAATACCTAGGAATACAATAAATGAATCGTAGACAATCGTTGAAGGCAACATTAAGTTTGTGCTTGCACACGCTATCCAGAACAGGATATACTGAACTGTTATTATGTAAAGTATGGCAAAATTAATGACTTAACAAGGTGTTTTTTCAAGTTGGTAGGAAGTAAACTCGAGGATGATCTTAAATTACGCAGCCCGAAGTAAATACGCCTAATCGTGTCTGAAATTGCGGTACAGCAGCTAATATTACTATTAATACTATATCCCAAGTATTTTACATTTTTCACATAGGCGATAGTTTCATTACCAATAGCTACCACAGGAAAATCAACAAGATTGTAATCGTTTCTAGAACACAACATTGCAAACGACTTAGCTGGATTCAATTTCATACTATTAGCATTAGACCATGAATGGATAAGGCTAAGATCCTCATTTAACCTCTCTATACAGTCCTCCATCAATCCCACTTTACGAAATAGGTAGAGTACTACATCATCAGCATATAAATGGATTTGGCTATTGCGAATATCTTTCGGAAGATCGTTAATAAAAAGCGAGAATAATAGTGGACCCAATACTGAACCCTGTGGTATTCCGGAATTGGTTCCAATTGGGTTGGAAATTCCTGCTCCAGTTCTTATTTGTTGTACCCTATTTTTCAAACAACTACACAAAAGCCTTAGCGAAGTTGGAGCAAAGTTGAAATTTCTCCTAAGCTTAGAAAGAAGAATGGAGTGGTCAATGCAATCAAAGGCTTTAGAAAAATCAAGTACAACCATGACACCAAGCTTATCAGAATCCAGAGCAAATCGAAAGTCCGTCGTAACTTTTATTACTGCTGATTCACAGCTGTGCTTACTGCGAAAACCAGATTGCCATTGTGATAGCATATTGTTTTCATTCAAATGGACTTGCATTTGGTCATGAATAACTTTCTCAAACAGCTTGCACAAGAAAGATAAAATGCTTATGGGCCTGTGTTAGCAAGCCTGGCAACGCCGTATGGTAAATTTCCCTTCGCAAGGTCGCCATCTTTTTTATCTTTGGCCATCTTTTCTATCTTCGGCCATCTTTTTTACCTTCGTCCATCTTTTTTATTTTCGGCCATCTTTTTGGTCTCTACAAACGTCATATGGTGAACGAGGAGAACAAAGGCAGACAGAAGACGACATAGACCAGTTCACCAGTGTAAACTCAAAATTAAAATAAGATAAAGTAACTAAGTAGAAGAAAAAAGAAGGAAGAAAAACTAGACGTAAGTTAACAAGTAAGAAAATTGTAATTGTAAACTGAACTTACTTTCACGTATATCCAATAGGAAATAAAAGTCTAAATCGAATCATTGAACAAAAATTGTTTTATGTAATTGGATTTGGCTGCGACTCGTTGGGAACAATTCTTTACATTCTTTTATTTCGTTTACTTATTTATTTATTTATTATCCATCTATCGAGTTCATAACTCTTCTAGACTTAACAATATTTACATAAACTATATAGAGAAAAGTAAGAGCAAATATTAAATAATAAGTAGCAAAAAGAATTATCTTACATATGTACATATATATACAAACATGCTACGATACTAGACTCAAAACAATAGTTTTGAAAACTTCTCTGCTTAAACATAAGTCTATATTTTGATAAACGCAATTAAATTCATGACTAGAACGTGAAATCGGATCTGATCTACCGTAGTTTGTATAAGATCGGGGAACAAAAAACAGAATCGGCCTCGTCCTCAACTGTCTTGAAGGAGCATATAAAGAAAAAAAAGAGAGAAGTTTAGGAAAATCAATTCGATTACAGAGAACATCTCTAGCAAGCATAACTAAATAATACTTCCTACTAGCTTCGAGAGTCTTTAAATCTATTAACAGACATCTTGCATTGTAGCTAGGTAAAATATTATCAACCCAATTTAGTTTACGCAAAGCGTACCTCGAAACTTTTTTTTGAACGGATTCAATACGATTTATACCCACCCTATACAATGGACACCATATACAACATGCATACTCAAGAAGTGATCTCACAAGTGAAATATATAAAGATTTAATCGTGTAAGGATCCAGAAATTGTTTTGAGTTTCGCATGATGAATCCAACTAATTTATTAGCCTTAGAAATAACGTAGTCCAGATGCAAGTTAAAGGATAGCTTTGAATCGAAAATAACGCCTAGGTCTTTTTGTCTATCCACTGATTCAAGTTGAATGTCAGAAATGACGTATGAATGATCTATAACATTAGGCGACCTGGTAAAGGTAATGCTCTTACACTTTGCTATATTCAAAAATAATCGATTTTCAACACACCAAGCTGACACTTCATCTATATCACGTTGAAGTCGATAACAATCCAATTCACACTTAATTGGCCTAAAAATCTTAAGATCATCTGCAAAAAGCAAACATTCCGAATATCGAATTCTTGGTGGTAGATCGTTTATAAATAATATAAAGAGGAGAGGTCCTAAATGACTCCCTTGAGGAACACCTGAGTGATTAAAAATTTCTTTTGAAACAACCGTTCCAATTTTTACATATTGTTTACGATTGGTCAAGTAATTTTCAAACCATATAAGTAGGCTAGAGTGAAAACCTAACAATTTCAGTTTTTTTAGCAGAATATCGTGTTGAACTCTATCAAACGCTTTGGAGAAATCTGTATAGATAGCGTCAACTTGATTTCCACGTTCGATACCTCTAATGCAGAAGTTAGAAAACAAGGCTAGATTAGTCACTGTTGACCTACCACTAACAAAACCATGTTGATCTACTGATATACTTGAACTAACTTCATCATAAAGACATTTCTTCACAATCGCTTCAAAAACTTTCGGTATCAACTTCAGTTTTGAAATCGGTCTGTAATTAATAACCTCTTGTTTTGAACCTGATTTATAAATTGGACTTATCATCAACAATTTCCAGTCATCTAAAAAGTTACCAGTGGAAAGCGATAAGTTGAAAATTTTAGTAAGTGGAGCCGCAAGACTTAAGGAACACTTCTTAAGTAAAGCCGAGCAAAAATTATCAGGGGTTAGTTTGAAATCAGACTTCAGAGATGAAAGCTGAATCAAAACCTGGTCCACTGACAAAGTTAAGCTTCCAAGATTAGTTAGTGTTTCACCACTTTGAATTTCGTGCGAATGAGGAACGGGATCTAGAACAAAGTTGGACTGAAAATAAGACGCAAACATATCACAAATAACTTCCTCACTATTGGATGACTGATCAAGGTAATTCATGCAAGTTGGAATCCCATATGACTTACGTTTTGAATTAACAAATTTCCAAAAGGCTCGAGAATCACTTTTAATATTATTCTCAATATTACGCATATAGCTTTTATATACAGATTTTTTCGCAGACTCATATTCTTTTCTACATCGTATATATCAAAGGTGCAGGCTAGGATCTCTTCTGTAATTTTTATGTGCCTTAGACAGTTTATTTTTAAGGTTACGTAATCTATTATTGAACCAGACAGGCTTATTTTTATGTTTTCGCTCTTTAAATGGAATAAACAAATTATATGCTTCCTCAATAACAGCAGTGAAAGAATCGTAACACTCCTTTAAGTTACGAGAACGAAGAGCTTCATCCCAATCGATGGCGTTAAAAAAATTATTCAATTCATCATAATTAGCTTTGCTGAAATCCCGAACAGAGTAAAACTCACGTTTATCAAAATTTAGCTTATCGAAATTTAAGAATTTTAAATCAAATTGCAAGGCAAAATGATGCTTTCTATTTTCAAAAATTGGAGTTTCTGATTTAACTAAATTTGCTTCAACTTCAGTATTAATAAAAACTAAGTCTAGAATTCGTCCTAATAAGTTTAAAACATAGTTGATCTGGTTTAAATTAAAAGACAGCATATAATCAATGAAACTCGACTCCAATTCATTTGAGACGTTGAAAGGAAGTAAACATTTATCTTTTTCAGAGTAAATCCATTTTATATATGGGAGATTAAAGTCCCCTAGAATAATTATATTAGAACTAGGCCCTAACATATTAAAGACTATAAGGATGTTATTGATATGCATCTGATAAATACTCATATTAGAGTCAGGTGGAATATATGATACAATAATATAAAGATTATTAACTCCAAATGGCAAGGTTACTTCCACACATAATTGTTCAGCAGTTTTGAATTCAAGTGGAACTTCTCTACATATAAAATATGATCTTAATGCTAGTAAAACACCACCACCTCTGACTAATCCAGTATCTTCAAACGATCTATCTCTTCTGAACACATTAAAATCAGCATGTTATATTTTTCCTAACAAATCAGAGTCAGAACTCATGAGTACAACTATAACGAGACAAACCCTCAATGGTCTAATAGTTAGTAGCGTGCTCATACTAAAAGCACCTACTACATTAGATCTGTTTTATTAAAAAGGGATAGGAATGGGGGATGGGGAGCAACATATTCTACGCAGCCTGTTGCGAGGCTAAAATGTTAGGCCCTTGGTGAGGCCGATTTGTTTGTCATACTTACTTGATTTGTGGTGGATATTGTTCCTTCTCTTATGAAATATTCCAGACTCCGGGTTAATTTTTAAATGCTTTTATTTAACTGTGCTAATTGCGCTACTTCACTGACATAATTTTCTCACTTGCTTTACTGACATCATTTTCTCACTTGCTTTACTGACATCATTTTCTCACTTGCTGTACTGACATCATTTTCATAATCTACTTTGGTTTATATAGCTTATTCTACTTACTTTATTTGGCCTCATAACCGCCAGCTGGTGTCGTCATTCGCCAGTCATCGTTTTAGTTCGCAGTCATCAGTTCGCAGTCATCATTTTTGTTTTTCAAACCACTGTGCCAGGTGTTTCATTTAAACCAATGTGTATTTGGGTCATAGTCGATTGGTTGTTTACTTTTTTGTATTCCCACAATGTCTTTTGTTTGACATGTGGGCCAATCAATCGATCTATGACTATACAACATTCCTCCCCATCGTAAAAAAGTGGCCAATTTCCGTTTTGGAGAGACCGAAATTGTTTCTTTGGGTGGTTGTTAGTGATCTACACTTTTGTTAGACAAGGTTTAATTTTGAGAAACTGGCAGTGTTCTTTTGTTTCTTTAAACTGGCGATCTCTCATGGAGAGTTTATTAGTGGTTGATGAATACTGGACTTTTGGCTTATTTATGTTCTTCCTTCTAATTCTTGTCTTTGACGCGAATTCTGCTTAGGTTGGAATAGGTCTATGAGGTGCCAAATAAAGTTCCCTTATTTTAGTCACTTAAATTGTTTTTTATTTTTATTTAATATACATTAGTTTATAACATAAATTTATTCCTTAGATTTATTTGAATATCAATTATTGCATTTATTTGATTTTTTCAGTACTTAAATTGTTGTTTATTTTAATATACATTAATTTATAACATAAATTTTTTTTCTAAGATTAATTTGAATATCAACGAATTTATTTAGTTAAGACTAAGTTTACAACTATATTTAATTATCATTAATTTAATAAAAATTTTATTTTACATTATTGTATGTTTATCATTATATTCGTTTCTTATGTTTTATATTTTTTGTTTATATGTATATATTTTCATCTTTATATAAGTGCAAAGATTATCTGTTGACCTTTTTTTTTTTCTTGTATTTGTCAATGTAAATTTATTTATGACTTTTCAGGACATTATTTTTAACTTTAAACTATGTAGTATTTGTGGTATAATTTGACACTGGAGTTTGGTTTATTTTTTGTTCAAGTTTCATTCTCTTATTTTTTTTTGTTTTAAGTAAATAAATTTCTTTATTCTTCTTCTTTTTTTTTTGTTAAATGTACATACAGTAATGGCCGAAACTAAAGCACCAATAATTTTCATAAGGGAAACATACGCAAAAAAGTGAAAGCACTTGGGATACCTTCATAGTTTTTATTTTTTTTTAATGGCGATATAATATGCTACATCTTACAAGTATTAACTAAAGTTTAAATGTTCACATAATTAAATTAAAAAAGAATAGTTCAAAATTGATTAGAAAATAGATGGTCAAAACTAAAACACATTTTTATTTTATACACAAAATAAGCCAGAAAAATTTAGTATTTGGTAGCGTACCCATTATTTCTGATAACTGCATTACATCGACGAGGCATAGAAGCAATGAGATTGTCAATTATTTGCATGGGTATGTTTTTCCAGGCATTCTCTACCTGTTGTTGTAACGAGTGAAAGTTATGGCATTCTGTTCGATCAATCCTCTGATCTACAATTTCCCATAAATTCTCTATGGGGTTGAGATCAGGGGATTGCGCTGGCCACTTCATAACCGTAATATTTTCTTGGTTAAGCCAATTCTTCACCAATTTAGCGGTATGCTTAGGGTCGTTGTCATGTTGGAAGACCCATCGCAACGGCATATTATCCTCCGCATACGGAAGCATGACGTTTTGAAGGATTTCCTGGTATTTGAAACGATCCATTATTTGACTTATTTTATGAAGCGGCCCGGCCCCTTGACTGGAAAAACATCCCCATACCATAATATTACCTCCTCCATGCTTTACAGTAGCCCTGGTGAACCGAGGATTGAAGCGTTCACCTTTTGGTCTCCGTACCGTGCAAAATCCGTCCGATCCCTTTAAATTAAATTTTGATTCGTCAGAGAATAGAACCATCCTCCATTTTGCCATAGTCCAGCTAAGGTGTGTCCTGGCAAATTCCAGTCTTGCATGTCGGTTTTTAACAGAAATAAACGGCTTTTTTACAGCACGACGAGCTTTCCAGCCGTTTTCAACAGCTCTTCGCCGGATCGTTCTACAAGAGATCTCTAAGTCTAGTTGGTGTTTTATTATTTTAGAGGATATGAAAGGATCCTTTTTAATTAGTCTCATAATTCTTTTATCACATCGCGATGTGGTCTTGCGAGGTCTACCACCACTGTGCACTGTTTGAACACTTCCTCGACCATGAAATCGAGCTATTATGCGGGAAATGACCGTATGACTAATTCCATATTTTTTGGCAATAAATGTTATTGATTCACCGGTTTGAAAATCGGATATTCCTTAGATTTATTTGAATATCAATTATTGCATTTATTTGATTTTTTCAGTACTTAAATTGTTGTTTATTTTAATATACATTAATTTATAACATAAATTTTTTTTCTAAGATTAATTTGAATATCAACGAATTTATTTAGTTAAGACTAAGTTTACAACTATATTTAATTATCATTAATTTAATAAAAATTTTATTTTACATTATTGTATGTTTATCATTATATTCGTTTCTTATGTTTTATATTTTTTGTTTATATGTATATATTTTCATCTTTATAAAAGTGCAAAGATTATCTGTTGACCTTTTTTTTTTTTCTTGTATTTGTCAATGTAAATTTATTTATGACTTTTCAGGACATTATTTTTAACTTTAAACTATGTAGTATTTGTGGTATAATTTGACACTGGAGTTTGGTTTATTTTTTGTTCAAGTTTCATTCTCTTATTTTTTTTTGTTTTAAGTAAATAAATTTCTTTATTCTTCTTCTTTTTTTTTTGTTAAATGTACATACATATATGTATTTATGTTTATTGAATGTTACAATAATTTTACAAGAATTTGGGTTTTTAAATATTGTTATTATTTTTAAAAAGTGTGAATTTAGGTACCTATTTGTATTTTGTATCAAAAATATATAAAAATTAGTTTTTTTTTTTTACAAGTGTGTATTTATTTATTAAATTTTCTTTAATATTCTTAACTCTATTGTTACATTTATTTAATGAAAGTTTATTTTTTAATTAACATAACATAATACAAGTTTTTAAAATTTCTTTTGATAGTATGTAGATATGTAAAATGTAACAAAGTATATTTAAATTTAAACTAAAAAATTTTTTATTCTGTTCATTTAAATATTAAGTCTTATGAGATATATTTTTTATTCCTTGCAATTTATTATGAATTTATTTTGTGTTTACTTATAGTGAAAAGGTTAAGAAAAAAAACTTTAACCAACAATAAAAATATTTGTTGATGATTAATAAAAAATTTTTGTATGCATATATTATGTGCATATGTATGTTTGAAGAATATTAATTTCTTTTAAATTTAACTTTTGTTTTGGAATGTAGTATATTTGTATACAGATATATTTTTAATATATAATATTAAATTCAATTTTAATTTTTGATGTTTAGTATATTTGTATGCAAATATATTATTTTTTTTTTCTCAAAAAAATTTGTTTTTGAAGATGTTATTCTGTGTGTGTTTATTTTGTATGTGTATGTGTTAAATATGTGTGTGTATTTTTGTTTTAAGTGTATGTTTATTGGAGCTCTTTAGGTCTCTCTTTTATTTATTATATTTTTTTTTGTTTTTTCTTTTTAATTTGGGGAATATTATAAGATCATGTTTGAGATAAATTTATTTTTCTTATTATTTTTTTTTTTTTATTTTTTTTTTTTTTTAATTTGGGGATAATATTGAACAAAACTAAAACTTTTTTTTTTTTTTTCCCTCTTTTCAAAAAAAATTTTTATTTCTTACATTTGGACCTTTTTATCTGGTAGATCTTTTTTATTTTGAACTCTGGGTAGTCCTTTATTCTGGTGAGGATTTACTATATCTTTATTTCCTTGTTTCTTTGGTAAGTATTACTTCGAATTTTTTTTAATTCCTCGATTAGTGGACTTTCGTTTTTTTAAATTCCAATTTTCTTCTGCGGACTTTACTATATTCGTTTGTTGGGTTATGTCATCTTCATATTTTTCCGTTGTTGGGCTAGTGTCAAGATTGTGTTGAATAAACTAACGTGTACAATAATATCAATATGATTCATATCTTAAATGAAAAAAATTTGTATCAACGATAACTGTGTTGAGTCCTACACTGCTTCCCTTTTCTTCTTTCTACATATATCTCTATATCTAATTCATTTCAAATTATTTGTTTGTCGTAATCTTCTCATTGCATTACATAACAACATGAACATAAAAACTGTCAACGTTTTTGGTGTGTGCCCTAGTATTCAGAAACCTAAATGCGGTGTTGCATCACATTTCATATGACACCATGACACTCAATTGTCCGACATAAAAAATGTCAATGTTTTTGGCGAGCGCCCTAGTAATCAAAAACCTAAATGTGGTGTTGCATCACATTCCTATGACACCATGACACTCAAATGTCCGACATAAAAAATGTCAATGTTTTTGGCGTGCGCCCTAGTAATCAAAAACCTAAATGCGGTTTCTTTGATAAAAAATGTTCTGGTTACTTGAGCTTCAATATTGTCATGGGTTAAATGAATAGTATTTAGTCAACAAATTTTTTTTTTTTTGTTTATTTTGAAGTAGGTTAAACAACTTAAGCTTGCTTTTTTTTGTGTTGAACTTGAGCTGCTTCATTCTGAATGAAAAAAATTACCTTTGGTGATTGAACGTAAAAAATGTCTTGTAATCGTTGAATATGAGTGAATTTTGCTGATTGGAAATTTAACAAGGTGAAGTTCGTTGTTTTTTTTTTTTTATTCGTAGAAATGTTTTAAACGGTTATTATGAACAGTCACCTGTTTTTTCTTTATTTGAACTACACTATTGACGTCATTGATGATTTTTACTATTGTGTATGGGCCTTTCCAAACTTCGTCCAACTTGTGGTTTTTATTTGGATTCTTTATTAGGATTTTATCTCCTATATGGAAAATATTAGGTCTTAGTTTTGCATCATGATAGTTTTTGGAAGTTATTTTGCTCTGGAGAAGGTTTTTCCTAGCTATAGCGTAAGTTTTTTGGAGTTTGTGTCTTAGAACATAATAATAATTCTCGTGGTTGTATAGAGGTTCGGGATCTCTTTTTAGATTAGAAGGTACACTGGAAGTAAAACCGTAAAGGCAATCCATTGGGGTTAGCTTGGTTCCCTCATGTATACTATTATTGTATACGAATGCTGCAGTTCTGAGGTACTGATCCCAAGTTCTTGGACTGTCGTCACATATGGTGCGGAGATATTCCACTAAAGGCCTATGAGCACGTTCAAGCGAACCATTTGATTGTGGGTGGTATGCAGTAGTCTGAAGTTTCTCGATCTGTAAGAGTTTACACACTTTTTTGAATAGTTTCCCTACGAAGTTAGCACCTTGGTCGGTTACTAGCTGCTTAGGTATTCTGTATCTTGTAACTATTTGTTCGAAAAAAATTTGTGCCACTGTTTCAGCTTCGGCGTTGGGCATAGCATACCAATCGACGAATTTTGTCAGATTATCTTGGAAAGTTAGAATGTACTTGTTTCCGTTTTGAGAATCTGGAAGTGGTCCTACAATGTCGAGGTATACCTTGTCAAAAGGTAAATTACAGATGTCTGTAATTACCATTGGCATTTTGGTTTCGAGACTTGACTTCATTTTCTGACATTTTTTGCATTTTTTAATGTAGTTGGCTATATATTTGATCATATTGGGCCATTTATATTTTTCTTGGATTCTCTTGTAGGTCTTAATAACACCTTGGTGTCCGCCAAATGGAGAGTTGTGGTAATCATTGAGAATTGTGGAAATCTCTTCTTGAGATTTTATGGTTTCATATCTTTTCTTTGTTACTTCTTCTACTGGGTTTATTATAGGAGGGGTATCTAAATTGGTTTGTGCTCGGGTTACAGCGAGAACAATATTGTTTGAGTTTTTGTCTTCACTATTTCCGGATTTAAAAGTTATTTCTGTCTTTTTGTCAAACATGTGTTCAACCGAATTATTGGGAATTCTACTAAGCGCGTCAGCGTTAGTATTATACATCCCTGGTTTGTATTCGATTTTATAATCGAACTCGGAAAGTTTGTGATGAAACCTAACCAGTCGGGATGTTAGGTCCTTGACGCTAAAAATGCCTTTCAAAGGTTTGTGATCGGTATATATAGTCACTTGTCTCCCTAGCAGGTAGTACCTATAGTTTTTGGTTGCCCAAACGATAGCTTAAAGTTCCTTTTCGATTGTTGAACAATTTCTTTCGGCTTTGTTTAGCGTTCTACTTGCGTATGCGATTGGATGGTCTTTACCGACTTCTCCTTGAGACAATACCGCACCAATTGCGTCATTGCTTGCATCAGTGGTTAGGTTAAAAGGTTGTTTAAAATCGGGATATATAAGTATAGGGGGTGAAATGAGCAGGTCTTTAACTTTCTGAAACGATTCTTGACATTTTTCTGTCCAGGTGAATTTTACGTCTTTTCTTAACAGATTTGTCAAAGGTTTGACTACTTTTGAGAAATTCGGAATGAACTTTCGATAGTAATTTGCTAGGCCCAAAAAGGATTGCATTTGTCGAACAGTTTTTGGTACGGGAAAATCTTGTACACAACTGGTTTTACTGGGGTCAGGTTGTGCTCCAGCGGCGGAACATTTATGTCCCAAGTATACCACTTCTTTGCGCAAGAATTGGCATTTCTCCAGCTGTACTTTTAAATTGTGTTCTCGCAACCTATCGAGAACTAGTTGTAGTTTTCTATTATGGTCTACCAAATTCTTTCCGTAAACCACAATATCATCAAGGTAAACAAAGCATTTCAGACCTTGCAGTCCGGTTAAGATATAATTCATTAAACGTTGAAATGTTGCAGGGGCACCTTTTAGACCGAACGGCATCCTTTTGAACTCATAGTGCCCGTAAGATGTGCTAAATGCTGTTTTTGCCCTGTCCTTCGGGTCGACCAGCACTTGATGATATCCACTCGCCAAATCTAGCGTGGAAAAATATCTGGCATGTCCCAATTGGTCGAGAATGTCTTCGATTCGGGGTAGAGGAAAAGCATCTCCAATTGTAATTTCGTTGATTTTTCTAAAATCTACAACTACCCTCCATCGTACCTCACCGTTGGGGCCTGCCTTTTTTGGAGCTACCAAAAGTGGAGAATTCCAAGGGCTCTTACTTGGTTGCACTATGTCGTTATCAAGCATCTCGGCTAGTTGGTCATTGATGATATCTCGTTGCTTTTCAGGTAACCTATACATTTTGGTGTTGATAGGTGGTTGATCTTGTTTGGTAGGTATACTGTGTTTTATTGTAGAAGTATACGTTAGCTTATCACCTGGTAGAAAAAATATGTCGTTATATTCCATGCATAAGTTAATGATGGAATTTCTTTCCTCGTCATTTAGTGTTTCATCTAAAATGAGTTGCTCTCTAAGATTCTTTTCTCTGGTATTGTTCGTTGCCACGTTAGTATGGTAACACTTCGGTTCAGGGATACTTGTAATATTATTTGTTGATGTGTTTTCCAAAGGTACGTAATTTTTTAACTCTATTAGATGTAGTACAACTTGTTTGATAGTTGCATTGTGTTCTAGAGTGTTAATGATTGGAACAGACACCTTTTCTCGTCCTCCTGCTACTATGCAATTTCCAAGGAGGACTCCCTTTTGGATATGCTTTGATAAACAAATCATATCTTCGTTGAGTTTGACCGGTAGTTCTACGATCATTTTTGATCTTTCTGGTATCTGTATTTTTTCTTTTAAAATTATTTTTATTTTACTACTTGCTTCTTCAGAAGTTTTTTCATTTTTATTTTTATTAACCAAACCTCCTATGGCTGGTTTTTCATTTTTAATTTTGCAGTCAGATCCGCTTTGGGTTGACTTATCATTTACATGAATGTTTGAATCAAAGCCGCGTTGGGTTGATTTATTATTTTTAATTTTTTGATCAGAGCCGCGTTGGGTTGATATATTATTTATTTTTGAGTCAGATCCGCTTTGGGTTGACTTATTATTTTTGATTTTTTGATCAAAGCCGCGTTGGGTTGACTTATTATTTTTAATTTTTGAATTGGAACCATGATTAATATGATTAATTTCTGCAAGGTCTATTTTCCTCTTTCCACAAGTGTCTTCTTTACTATGAGAATTGCCAAGATTATTACCAGAGCCTCTACGGGTTGGCATTTGTTTCTTTGTTCTGTCGATTACTAATTTTGTAAAACTTGGTTCACCTTGTGTAACGAGTGAGGAGGTCTTAGCCATATCAGAAAATCTTTCTGCAAGGTCTATTTTCCTCTTTCCACAAGTGTCTTTTTCCTGATGGTTACAATGAGGTCCATAGGAGTTAGCTCCATTTTTTGTACTTGGTAATTCGTGAACCCCTGTTTTTGAATCTAACAGTGGAGTTATATATTCTTGCTTATTGGTGATGAATTTTAAAATCTTGTTGGGTCCCTCTTAGGTTTGCAAACGATACATCGATGTTTTCAAAAAATCGATGTTTTGGTCATAGACATCGATGTTAACATCGATGTTTTGAAAAACGATACATCGCCGATACATCGAAGGCAAATCTGAAAACATCGGCAAAAACATCGGCATCGCACATTCATTTCCTTGAACATTCCCTACACGTGTAAAGTGTAATTCTTAAACAAAAAAGTTTTTTGATCACTGAATTGCAACAACAATCTACCTACAAACGAAAAATAGCATAATCAAGAGCCTGTAGATCTTTTGTTAGTTAGTAGGTATGAAAACTATTTCTAAGAAAAGGGCAACCCGTTCAGTGAAAAATAGTTTTGTAAGAATCGTGGCTCAAGGATTTATTCACACAGACATAAGACGTAACTGGTGACAATTGTAGTTTAATTATTAAATGAGTGCACTATTCCTTTTCAATTGCCAGTAGAAATAGGGAAATGCAAAGTACTTCATTCATGTTTTGTTTGAGTTGCGACTTGCGAATTGTCAAAGTTACGTTACGCTTCTCATGATTCTGAGGTGTGACAGCCGATTCTCGATTTGAAGTGAGAATCGACTCAAGAATCACCAACACATGTTACTCAAATGTCAAAAAGAAATATTTCTTCAAGGAATATTTTTTAAGAGCCATAGGTGTTTCACTCACACAAAGGAAATTACGTTAAACTGAATAGACACAATTTTGGGTGTTCCATTGGCTTTTAAAATGAGTGCTTCTCCGAGTGAAATCAATGGAAAGCGACATAAGTGTTTTCAAAGAAGATCATAATTATTTATTTATTTATTTCACCTACGAGCAATGAGCTCAACATAATGAAATCTGTTTTTAAAAAGCATGCAAAAATTGTAATGATTTATCTTCCCATCGTTGCGACGTCCGTCTCAAGTGAGCGTTTGTTCTCGGGAGTTGGAGCAAGAACTACTCAGGACAGAAATAGACTTCTGGGGACAAGACTATCAGAGCTTCTTTTGATTCGATTTCAAAATTCTTGGGTTTGATCAAATAATTTGAATATTTGTAATATTAATAACATTCAAATAAATGTTTTGTATCGCAATTTGCAAATGAATCCTGTCGATTTGAATTTGGAACTGGTAAGACTAGTAAATTTCCATATTTAGCTACAGTGCACGTAAATAAAGCCATTTTTTTTCATTATTGACAAGATAATTAAAAAATCGGCAAAACATCGGAAAAACATCGATGTATCGTTGATGACATCGATGTTTTTATGACATCGATGTTAGTCGGAGACCATCGATGTTTTCCAACATCGATGTTTCTTACAACGATGTTGCAACCCTCTCCCTCTACATTACAGTGTGGCCCAATGAAATTATACCCCAATATTCCGTCATCTGGAATAGGTAATTCATCTTCAACTACTTGAAAGTTGCAAGAAGGTTCCGTGGGTATATTGAATTTACCAGTACATTGTCCAAGTGTTTTACCTGAACCAAATGGAGTATTTATGGATACGTTTCTGGATTTGTCAATTTTTGTGTTTGGTTTTAACACCTTCCTCCTAATGAGGCTGACTTCAGATCCAGTATCCACTAACAGACGAACGGTTTTATTTTTAGTAAAATCTGTTGGGATTTCAACAGAAGGCAATTCATAGTTTTCGGAAAACTGTTGTGTTGCAGAATACCCTTTAAAATTTTTTCTATTTATCGTCGAGCCGGGGTTTTTTCGGTCGACGATGAAGCGTTTCCCGAATTTTTGTTTTCCCACCTGAGTTTTAAACTACATTGACTAATAGAGTGTGAGTTTCTTCCGCAAAAATCACATTCCGAATTCATTTGAAAAACCCTTGCCCTAGGATTTAATTCGTTCCTATTTGGGGCTGAGAAGTTGGGTTTGAAATTAGGCTCGCTATGAGTATTCTTAAATGGATTTGTGTGGTTTTGCTTTGGAACATACTCGTCTCTATTGTTTCTATTCCAGTTGTGATCTTGGAATTTAGTGCTTTGATAATTTGAATTATTTTTTCTACGGCAGAGTCGGGTCTCATGTCCGTAGGTTTTACAGTTTTCACATACGGGTGTATTTTTCCTTTTTAAACAATCCTCGTATGTGTGACCTTTAAACTTGCAAAAACTGCAAGTAATTTGGGGTTTTGATTTGTGTTCTCTACTTTGGCTTTTCTCGAAGTCTTTATCTATAGGAATCGTTGCCTCGGACAAGTATGGTTGAAACATTTGCTTCTGTGCCGCCCCTTTTTGCAGTTTTTCCATCATGAAAGCTTTTTGTAGAATGCCTTCAAAAGTGGGTTCGGATAGCCCTAATAAATACTGCCCTAGATGGGGATTTAGAACCCCACTAGCGAAAGAGGATATGGCAAAATCTTCCAACTGTGTTTTCACAGTGTCCGCATTTTTCAGATATTTTATTTCTGCTGCTTCGCGACACTGTGCCAACTTGTGGCGAAGTCTTGAAGCAAAATCTACGGTACTTTCTTATCTTTCCTGTTTGCACGATATCAAACGTGTCACTAGCTCGTTATAGTTTTCCACTGGGAGGTATGTCCTACTGAGGAGATCCTCGGCTTCCCGGAAAGTTTCGGGTCTGGCTGTATCTATTAGGTCGTATGCTTCACCTCGCAATCTAGTGGTGAATAAGCTTGCAAAAGCTTCCTTTTCCTCCTCTGAGAGACAAAACATCACCTGCCTACAACATCCTATGAATGTTTGTAGTTCTTGGGAGATTTTTGGGTGTCTCTCTCCGGAAAATAAAGGAACGACCTGAGCCGTAAGCTTGATAATTTTCGTGTAATCCACCGCCATGTTTAAATTAATGGTCTCACTTTCTGAATCAGAAAAATCTTGGAATTCCAAGTTAGTTTGAGACTGGTCTGTAAAAGAGATTTGGGGTGGGGTCTTTATTTGGGCAATACGATCAGTCAGTTTAGTACTGCTTTGGTTTAGAAGGATTCCCTGGAAAATCAGAGAATCTGTCTTTAACTTTTCAATCTGTTTTAGCCGTTCAAGCCTTTGTTTTTCTGAAGATGCTTCGAGTTGGTCCAATGCCAGTAGGGATATATTTCCCGTGGATTGAGCCTTTGCATGAAGTGCTTTAACTTGCTCCAATACGGTCTTTTGTTTGCCGGGTTGGAGAGCAGCAGCTGTTGAGGTTGACGCTTTGTAGACTTTGCGTTGCCTCAGATTAAGATAGGTCTCGTTATTTGACTCTTCTGAGTCCGAATTTGACATTTGTTTGGAAAAAACTTTTTGTTTGGTACGGAAATGATGCCTCCTTTTATTTTTTATTGTTTAAACAACATGCGAGTTGCTAAACGAAAATTTAAAATTTGGATTTACTGAGATAAATCTCTAGCACCATCCTACCGGCTGCGCCATTTGTTATATTTTTCCTAACAAGTCAGAGTCAGAACTCATGAGTACAACTATAACGAGACAAACCGTCAATGGTCTAATAGTTAGTAGCGTGCTCATACTAAAAGCACCTACTACATTAGATCTGTTTTATTAAAAAGGGATAGGAATGGGGGATGGGGAGCAACATATTCTACGCAGCCTGTTGCGAGGCTAAAATGTTAGGCCCTTGGTGAGGCCGATTTGTTTGTCATACTTACTTGATTTGTGGTGGATATTGTTCCTTCTCTTATGAAATATTCCAGACTCCGGGTTAATTTTTAAATGCTTTTATTTAACTGTGCTAATTGCGCTACTTCACTGACATAATTTTCTCACTTGCTTTACTGACATCATTTTCTCACTTGCTTTACTGACATCATTTTCTCACTTGCTTTACTGACATCATTTTCATAATCTACTTTGGTTTGTATAGCTTATTCTACTTACTTTATTTGGCCTCATAACCGCCAGCTGGTGTCGTCATTCGCCAGTCATCGTTTTAGTTCGCAGTCATCAGTTCGCAGTCATCATTTTTGTTTTTCAAACCACTGTGCCAGGTGTTTCATTTAAACAAATGTGTATTTGGGTCATAGTCGATTGGTTGTTTACTTTTTTGTATTCCCACAATGTCTTTTGTTTGACATGTGGGCCAATCAATCGATCTATGACTATACAACAAGCAGACCATGTCTCTGTTAACGCAATAATGTGATAAGGGCAACAGGATACAGCAACGTAGAAATCCATCGTCTTAGTTTTCATACCACCAGCGTTTTGGTAATATACAGAGAGCATATCAATAGTGGTATGAACAGCAGGAGAGCAGTTGAAACTATCAGTTATTGAGGTTCTCTCAGCTGTCGTTGGGTCTTCGCTTCTTGCTTCGAAAAAATTCGTGAACCACAGTATGCGTAGGCCAAAAAGATATATCACATAGCAAATTAAAGAGCTCCTGGTTCCTCCCAACTTTAATTTCGAAGGAAGAGTACTCTTTCTCTGGCGACACCACAAATTTACGGATAGAGAGATTTGATAAATTAATTGATGAGCTCTTCTTAGCAATGTAACTTTGTATCAAATGCTCCGAAGTAGAATGAGAAAGGCGGGATACAAATATACTCCTTGCGGGTGGTAAAGCGATGAGTATGTCAACATTCGAGGGGTCCGAGATCAAATTAGTTTCACTCAAAGTTGTATTTGAGATAAGGAGCTCCTCGTCCACAATGGAACTTGACGAAGTATTCAGTGGTTTAGCAGAACTTAATACACTGGAAGAATAGGATCTTAAAGTAGAATCACTTACGTGGGATTGCACATCTAAGCTTCTGACTGATCCAGAACGTAGTACCCTTGTACTTGACGTTGAAGGCAATTGACGTAGTTGATCTTGTTGACTATGTTTTTTTTGTTGTTGTTGTCGTTTTTGCTGTTGTTGTTGCTGTTGTTGTTGATGATGTTGCTGTTGATGATGTTGTTGTTGGTGTTGCTCTTGTTGTTGTTGTAGCTGTTGTTGTTGATGATGTTGCTGTTGTTGATGTTGTTGTTGCTGTTGTTGTTGCTGTTGTTGTTGTTGCTGTTGTTGTTGCTGTTGTTGTTGCTGTTGTTGTTGCTGTTGTTGTTGATGGTGCTGCTGCTGCTGCTGCTTCTGCGGTTGTTGTTGTTGTTGTTGTTGTTGTTGTTGTTGTTGTTGTTGTTGTTGTTGTTGTTGTTGTTGTTGTTGTTGTTGTTGTTGTTGTTGTTGTTGTTGTTGTTGTTGTTGTTGTTGATGTTGTTGTTGTTGGTATTCCTGTTGGTGCTGCTGCTGCTGCTCCTGCGGTTGTTGTTGTTGTTGATGTTGTTGTTGTTGTTGTTGTTGTTGTTGTTGTTGTTGTTGTTGTTGTTGTTGTTGTTGTTGTTGTTGTTGTTGTTGTTGTTGTTGTTGTTGTTGTTGTTGTTGTTGTTGTTGTTGTTGTTGTTGTTGTTGTTGTTGTTGTTGTTGTTGTTGTTGTTGTTGTTGTTGTTGTTGTTGTTGTTGTTGTTGTTGTTGTTGTTGTTGTTGTTGTTGTTGTTGTTGTTGTTGTTGTTGTTGTTGTTGTTGTTGTTGTTGTTGTTGTTGTTGTTGTTGTTGTTGTTGTTGTTGTTGTTGTTGTTGTTGTTGTTGTTGTTGTTGTTGTTGTTGTTGTTGTTGTTGTTGTTGTTGTTGTTGTTGTTGTTGTTGTTGTTGTTGTTGTTGTTGTTGTTGTTGTTGTTGTTGTTGTTGTTGTTGTTGTTGTTGTTGTTGTTGTTGTTGTTGTTGTTGTTGTTGTTGTTGTTGTTGTTGTTGTTGTTGTTGTTGTTGTTGTTGTTGTTGTTGTTGTTGTTGTTGTTGTTGTTGTTGTTGTTGTTGTTGTTGTTGTTGTTGTTGTTGTTGTTGTTGTTGTTGTTGTTGTTGTTGTTGTTGTTGTTGTTGTTGTTGTTGTTGTTGTTGTTGTTGTTGTTGTTGTTGTTGTTGTTGTTGTTGTTGTTGTTGTTGTTGTTGTTGTTGTTGTTGTTGTTGTTGTTGTTGTTGTTGTTGTTGTTGTTGTTGTTGTTGTTGTTGTTGTTGTTGTTGTTGTTGTTGTTGTTGTTGTTGTTGTTGTTGTTGTTGTTGTTGTTGTTGTTGTTGTTGTTGTTGTTGTTGTTGTTGTTGTTGTTGTTGTTGTTGTTGTTGTTGTTGTTGTTGTTGTTGTTGTTGTTGTTGTTGTTGTTGTTGTTGTTGTTGTTGTTGTTGTTGTTGTTGTTGTTGTTGTTGTTGTTGTTGTTGTTGTTGTTGTTGTTGTTGTTGTTGTTGTTGTTGTTGTTGTTGTTGTTGTTGTTGTTGTTGTTGTTGTTGTTGTTGTTGTTGTTGTTGTTGTTGTTGTTGTTGTTGTTGTTGTTGTTGTTGTTGTTGTTGTTGTTGTTGTTGTTGTTGTTGTTGTTGTTGTTGTTGTTGTTGTTGTTGTTGTTGTTGTTGTTGTTGTTGTTGTTGTTGTTGTTGTTGTTGTTGTTGTTGTTGTTGTTGTTGTTGTTGTTGTTGTTGTTGTTGTTGTTGTTGTTGTTGTTGTTGTTGTTGTTGTTGTAGTTCTTGCTGCTGCTGTTGATGTTGTTGGTGTTTATGTTGTTGTTGTACGGGGATTGGCTTGGGTGAAGGGGTAAGGAGAATTAATGGAGGTTGAGATGCCACTACTGGGGTCAGAACATCCAGTTCATTGCTTTTAAATGAATTCGACATAACACTTGTGCAGGCAACGTCAAAGTCGAAAATCTCTTTTAACTCCCTAAAAATTGAGTTCGCACTAGTAAAAAGCTTTTTGAGCTTAACAATTTTCCAATGTAGTTTATCTACTGAGATCTTATCATGATCCTGACAGTAAAAGTGAAAGCCAGGAACAGAAATAAACTTATCAGCATCTTTGCCTTTGAGACCGACGCATTTAGCATGTACTTGCTGAAGGCAAACATCACAAGACACCATTATGTCACTATCACTTGTAAATTTTTTGCACACTAAGCAATTTAATTCGCTCATTCTCACTTGGGCGTTTTACGTGAGCTACACAAAAAGTAATTTAATTTTTTTTTTTTTTTTAATAAAAGTGGCTCGGCAACCCTTCACTTTGTTATTGAAATTGATAATTTAACAAAATTTCCTTAAAACTTGAATAACTTTTAAAGTATTTGACACACAATAAAGTATAACACCTTTTCTTAAAGCTGAAGAAATTCTCTACAAGTTTTAAGTAAGAGAATAAGATAAATTGCACTCTGGGCAAAGTTTTAAAAACACTGTTGATGTTATTATTATTGACACTGTTAATTGACAAATGTGAATAGTCAGAGTTTATAATAAATTAATTTTGCATTTCACACACTAGCACTATACAATCGAAGGACCCAGATGTTTTATTTGATAAAGCTACTTATAAAACCGATCTACGAAAACTAATAATGCTATGCAAACGGCTGAAATTTATGAAATTCGAAAAAAATTCGAGAGCACTAAACAGAACACTTGATGATAAGACAGGGTTACCACCAACTCCAATTTGTTACACTTTTTTCCGCGATAAATTAACTTTACGATGAATCGAAACTACTAACGCGTTTGGATTATCCAAATCCAATTAAAAAGTAAACAATTAATAAAATAAACGAAATTAGAAAACGATTAAAAGAAATGCACAACCGGTGTGCCGCGAGGTAAACAGACGAAATGTCAAACGCGCTGATAAACTAAAAAGTGTAACACTCAGCAGGTAGGCTGCTGACACCACGGCTAAACTCAGCTGGGCTGGGTTCGTAAACAAAAAAAAGGTTGCGTAGCGCGATAAAAGACGATCGCGAATAAAATGACCGATTAAATAATAATTAAAAGAAGAATTAAAAGTATTTTCTAAGTACAGGGTGTACCAAGAAAAGTGGGCGCCAGGAAATTTTTAGGTGAAATTCCCAAACCGTGAACTAATTCTGGAATATTAAAATCAAATAAAAACAATGCAATTAAATTCCCAGAAGGGATTTAAAGCTATTTATTGTGTTTGCGTGTTGGGAAAACCTTACAAAAAGTGGGATTAAAAACCCAAATCTTTTCGACAATTAAATGTTACAAGATGGTAGACGGTTGGGGGAACCGTTTAAAAATGTAAACAAGCGCAAGTAACCGAAGATTGAAACGTTAATTGTTCTTTCCCGAAAAGAACAATTAATAAAAATAAAAAGAAGTCGTGTGGTGCAATAAAATAAAAAGAAGTCGTGTGGTGCAACAAAAGCACATGATAATATCGTTTACTGGAGAAATACAATAAAAAGAACGTCTTGTAGTGCAGCACATGATCGCAATTCTTTTGTTCAGATTGCCTGGATGCAAGCGCCATCCAGATTAATCATTTAAGTTTAGCACCAATTCTTTTGTTCCGATTGACTGGATGCAAGCGCTGAACTAAGAGGATTAATCATTTAAGCTTAGCACCGCCAAGGAACATTGTCATTCTTTTGTTCCAATTGCCTGGATGCAAGCGTAGAATTAAGAGGTTTAATTATCTAAACTTTGCACCGCCAAGGAACATCGTCATTCTTTTGTTCCGATTGCCTGGATGCAAGCGCCGAATTAAGAGGATTAATCATCTTATTCACCACCGTAGCATTCTTTGTTTCGATTGACCGGAGGCAAACGCAAACTAAAAGGATAAGTAGTCTGAAGAATCACCCAACATCACTCGTCATCACAATTACGCCAAGAAGAAACGTAAGGTAAGTGTTTTGTTTAGTAGTTAGTTATTCTCTCTGCCTACGTACCCATGCCTAAAAAGAAGGGGATTAAAATGCCAAATAATTTCAAGGCATGCAAGAATGTCGATGATGAGGAAATGGTCCAGTGCGATTCCTGCGACGACTGGTATCATTTTGTTTGTGTAGGTGTAGACTTTGAAATAGAGGGCCATGAATGGAACTGCGTAAAATGCAGAACGTCTTCCATTGAGAAAGCCCAACTTAATCTCAGCTTAGATCATACTTCTCAGTCTTCACCGCGATCACCTCTGACCTCTATGGGGTCTCCACAGCCCTCGACGAGAGGAACTATAGAGCAACCACTACAGCAACAGCTACCGCTTCAGCTACCGCAACCGCTAGAGCTACAGCAACCGCAACCGCTACTGCTACAGCAACAGCTACCGCTTCAGCCTCAGCAACCGCAACAGCAACAGCAACAGCAACAGCAACAGCAACAGCAACAGCAACAGCAACAGCAACAGCAACAGCAACCGCAACCGCTACAGCAACAGCTACCGCTTCAGCCTCTGCAACCGCTACAGCAACAGCTATTTCTACAGCAACAGCAACAGCAACAGCAACAGCAACAGCAACAGCAACAGCAACAGCAACAGCAACAGCAACAGCAACAGCAACAGCAACAGCAACAGCAACAGCAACAGCAACAGCAACAGCAACAGCAACAGCAACAGCAACAGCAACAGCAACAGCAACAGCAACAGCAACAGCAACAGCAACAGCAACAGCAACAGCAACAGCAACAGCAACAGCAACAGCAACAGCAACAGCAACAGCAACAGCAACAGCAACAGCAACAGCAACAGCAACAGCAACAGCAACAGCAACAGCAACAGCAACAGCAACAGCAACAGCAACAGCAACAGCAACAGCAACAGCAACAGCAACAGCAACAGCAACAGCAACAGCAACAGCAACAGCAACAGCAACAGCAACAGCAACAGCAACAGCAACAGCAACAGCAACAGCAACAGCAACAGCAACAGCAACAGCAACAGCAACAGCAACAGCAACAGCAACAGCAACAGCAACAGCAACAGCAACAGCAACAGCAACAGCAACACCAACAGCAACAGCAACAGCAACAGCAACAGCAACAGCAACAGCAACAGCAACAGCAACAGCAACAGCAACAGCAACAGCAACAGCAACAGCAACAGCAACAGCAACAGCAACAGCAACAGCAACAGCAACAGCAACAGCAACAGCAACAGCAACAGCAACAGCAACAGCAACAGCAACAGCAACAGCAACAGCAACAGCAACAGCAACAGCAACAGCAACAGCAACAGCAACAGCAATAGCAATAGCAACAGCAACAGCAACAGCAAAAGCAACAGCCCCAGCGGAGCAACAGCTACCGCAACCGCTACAGCTACAGCAACCGCTACAGCAACAGCTACCGCTTCAGCTACCGCAACCACTAGAGCTACAGCAACCGCAACCGCTACTGCTACAGCAACCGCTACAGCAACAGCTACCGCATCAGCAACCGCAACCGCTACAGCAACAACTACTGCTTCAGCCTCAGCAAACGCTTCAGCTTCAGCAACCGCAACCGCTACTTCTACAACTACAGCAGCTTATGCAAAAACTACCTCTTCAGGCTCAGCAACCGCTACAGCTACAGGATCAGCAACCGCAACTGCTACAGCAACAGCAACCGCTTCAGCCTCAGCAACCGCTTCAGCTTCAGCAACCGCAACCGCTACAGCAACAGCTACTGCTTCAGCCTCAGCAACCGCTTCAGCTTCAGCAACCGCAACCGCAACAGCAACAGCTACCGCTTCAGCTTCAGCAACTGCAGCTGCTACTTCAACAACTTCAGCAACCGCTACTTCTACAGCTAAAGCAGCTTATGCAACAGCTACCACTACAGCAGGTGTCACATCCTTAGCAACAGCAACCGTTCCAGCCGCAGCTACTGCAACAGCAACAGCAACTGCAACCGCCACAGCTACAGCATCAGGTACCGCAATCGCTACAGGATCAGCCACAGCAACAACTACCGGTTCAGCTTCTGCAACCGCAACCACTTCAGCATCAGCTTCAACCACAGCTACAACAACAGGTCAGACAAGAACATCTGATGGAACAACCAACTGCCTTCACAGATGCTGCAATCAAAACATCGCAATTCGACATCAATGAAAAAATACAACAGAAGAAAAGAAAGTGTTCGCTGCTCCTACAACAACTAGAAGAAGAACGACTGTTGCACCAGGAGTACACACAAAAAAAGTACGAGATAATGATAGCTTTTGAAGA
The DNA here is from genome assembly GCA_914767635.1 of Melanostoma mellinum. NCBI lineage: Eukaryota > Metazoa > Arthropoda > Insecta > Diptera > Syrphidae > Melanostoma > Melanostoma mellinum. The sequence continues at coordinate 103,031,684 of OU612060.1, forward strand.
ATACGAAGACGACAATTTAGCTCAACAAACTCAACTTCAAACGGCCCAACCAGCAAAGTCATGCGAATATCAAAAAGCAGGTGTGTGGAACAGCTCACATTACGGGCAGCAGCTAAGCAACCAGCCACTTACGTCGACTATGCAGCATCCAAGTGCACCTCGTCGTTTAGCCAACCCTAACCCAAAACATAATGCAATCTCAATTGACAAGCCAACAGCTAATCAAATCAGGTTTTGCAGCTCATGTGAGACATTGACACCGATCAGACTGCAGCTGGCAGCAAGGCAGCTAATGGCAAAAGAGAATATAACATTAAGCGAGAAGGTAGAGGAATGGCCAAAATTCATAAGTTGGTTCAATAGTACCACAATGGCATGTGGTTATACCGACATGGACAATGTTTGAAGGATGACGCGTTCAGAACAGTGGGTGTGAGACTATTTCTACCGGAACAGGTACCAGCTGCAATGAGGTCGCTTCAGATGCTCTATGGTAGACCCGAAGTAATAATAGACAGCCTTATCGAGGCGACCAGAAAGGAACCAGCCCCTCGCATGGAAAAGCTCCAAACGATAGTGCGATTTCCTTTATTCGTGCAAAACGCTTGTGCTGTTATGATAGGGAGTGCCTTGAGTGAACATTTGTCAAATACATCACTTCTGCGAGAGCTAACAAAGAGATTACCACCAACAATTCGTTTGAACTGGGGGGAGTTTCGAAAAAAAATAGGAGCCGTGAATTTGTTGACGTTAAGCGATTGGCTAGAGAATATTGCACATTCAGCATCAGAAGTCATGCCACTTAATGCGGCCAGTGGTTCAACCCGAGCCGAACGGATATCAGGTAAGGTGAATATTCATCAAAGTGTGGAACCGCAGCTGGCAGAGGCAAAGACACAAGCGTACCCGACCTGGTATTTACCAATATTACCCGTTATCAATCCAAACAAGCCGAAAAAGGTGAGGATAGTTTGGGATGCAGCTGCTGCTGTCGACGGCGTCTCTCTCAACGCAATGCTTCTTTCAAGTCCAGAAATAGTGCCCTCTCTTGTTTCAAACTATCTTGCGGAGAACAATTGGCCGACGAAAAGAGAAGTGCGGAAGGTTTTAAGGTCTGTCTTCGACCCGTTAGGCTTGACAGCTAATTATCTGGTGTTATTGAAGATATTGCTTCAAGAAATATGGCTTTCGGCAGTGGACTGGGGTGAGAAGATTCACCCGCGGCATTTTGAAAAATGGAAAACCCTAATACCAAAAGTTAAAAACATCATTATTGAAAGACAATATCTCAAGATAATAGCGTTCGTTGAAAGCTGGGAGAGATTGGTAAGATCAGTCAAGAAAACCTTTAACTTTATAATACCCACAAGAAACCCTTCCGACGAACTTTTACTGGCAATGTTTACTAAGGTAGAGAGAGTAATTGACACTAGACCCCTTACTTACGTTCCTTTAGGTAATGACAACGAAGAAGCACTAACTGCCAATCATTTCTTACTGGGATCCTTTAATGGTGAGAAAACATTTGGCGAGTCAACTGACGATGGTGTCCTACTTAAAAGAAATTCGATGATCAGCTCGCAGTACGCCAATCAACTTTAGCGAAGATGGGCCAGTGAGTACCTACCGGACCTCACCAGACGAACGAAGTGGTTTGAGACAAGTAAGCCATTCAAAGAAGGAGACATCATAGCAGACCCTGACAATCCAACAAGCACTTGGCCTAAAGGAACTATTCTGAAGACCGTACCTGGTAAAGATGGCCAAATTCGAAGCGCAGTAGTGAAGACAGCAACGGGAGTATACACGCGACCTTCGGCCATCTTTTTGGTCTCTACAAACGTCATATGGTAAACGAGGAGAACAAAGGCAGACAGGAGACGACATAGACCAGTTCACCAGTGTTAACTTAAAATAAAATAAAGTAACTAAGTAGAAGAAAAAAGAAGGAAGAAAAACTAAACGTAAGTTAACAAGTAAGAAAATTGTAATTGTAAACTGAACTTACTTTCACGTATATCCAATAGGAAATAAAAGTCTAAATCGAATCATTGAACAAAAATTGTTTTATGTAATTGGATTTGGCTGCGACTCGTTGGGAACAATTCTTTACAGCCTGTATTCAGAGGGGTGGGCAGGGTTTGATTTCTTAGGGACAGGAATAATGGTTGCACTTTTCCACACCTCTGGAAACTCACAACTGTAGATGCAATAATTAAAAACATGGAGTAAGTAGCTCATTATAAGTGGAAGGACTAGTCTTAAAAATTTGGGAGAAATATCATCAGTGCCAACAGCATTTAATTTGATCGACCTGACACTGTTAAAAATAACATCCGCATCTATGCATTCAAATGAGAAAGAATTATCACCTTCAGGTTCACTAAAATTTTCTTGGAGAATGGGAGATCTTGAGGATTGGGGAATCAGAAAATTTGACATCACATCAGCAGCTAATGGACAATTGTTCTTATTTTTGTCTTCCTTAATACCAAATTTTTTGAGATTGTTTCAGAGCACTTTAGACCCGAGAGAGGGATCAAGTTTCTCAACTAAATATTCACGCTTTGAGTTACGAATCAGAGAATTTACCTTGTTACGAGCAAATTTGAATTGTCTTTTATTATACTCTGTTGGATTGTTTCTGAATCTTCTAAAAAGACGCTCCCTTTCTCTTATAAGCAGTTTGACATTAGTATTATACCAAGGACATCCGTTATTCTTTAATCGTTTAGTGACAATAGGGACATATCTGTCATACATTTTAGTCAGTAAATTGTTGAGCAATGAAACTTTAATATTCACGTCAGGTGAGAAATATGTTTCATTCCAGTCAGAGTACCTGAAATTCATGCACATGTTCTCAAAACTTACATCACGATACGACCTAAAACTTATTATGCGGTTCAAATTAGTTCTGCCAACGTCAAATTTAAAAGAACAAAAAATGAATTCGTGAATGAAATCAGACGAAGGCCTTATTTGATCTTTACCTAAAATTCTTTGCCTAGAGCTTGTCAGAAACATGTCTTGTAAAGAAGGGTTTGCATCTGACTTGAAACAAGTTGGCCAAAGGGTGTTAATAACTGATAAGCCCATCATATCACAAAAATGGTTGAATGCTCTTTTAAGATTGTTGTCCAATAAAAAATTTACATTGAAATCACCTCCGATCATTACATCACTGTATTTCGGACTCAATCCTAGCAATGTTTCCTCTAACTCTCTCAGGTTTTCCTCTCTAAACATATTAGGGGGCAGTAAATGACTACAAGTAAACATTTTTCAACCGAGTTCCTCATTTCAACACAAATAAAATCAATAGGAGATTCAGTTGACCTATACACAGTAGAGGCTGATATATTCTCACGTACATACACACATACACCACCCCCTACCCTATTTTCACGATCGCTTATGTGCAGATTGAAGCTAGGTAAGGCTACTAGTCCATCAGAAATATTGGTATTCAGCTATGATTCTGTCACCATAATGACATCCAAATTAGATGAACTAAACGTTTGGTAGAGCAAAGTATATTTAGCACGAATACTGTCAGCATTCAAACAACAAATGTAGCGTTGCAAAAAAAAGGCAATTAGATGGTAGCAATATGGGAAACCTTTTGTTGAAGGATAAAGTTGATAAGACCAGTCTACCATTTGAACGGAAAATGCCTTTTTCATCCACCAGTGGATTAAATTTTCCGAGCCAACTTTTTGCCGCTATGGGCTTACCTTACCTATCAACTCTGAATATTCTTTCGCAAAATATTTTTTCTGACTGAGAATGATCAATTTTTGCTTAGCGTTTACTATTTCGGCATGAGATAGTTCCGATGTTGAGTGTTTAACATATCCATTTCTACTAAAAGAATAGAAAAACCGAAGCATCGAAAACTTTTTGAGATCTTCTTAAAAATCTGACACGACTTGTACTGTTAAGACTGTTGCCCTTTTCCTTTCTAACAGTTTTTCATCCACTACCTTTTGCTTAGCTGTCGGCCACTCTGCCTCAGGTGACATTAGCCATTGCGGACGCTTCCACCATAACGAACTTCTTTCCAGTTCCATGGGATAAGCCCCCGCGTTGCTAAGTCAGCCGGATTTTCCGCTGAAACGACATGTGACCAATCCGTAACGGAGGTAACATTTAAGATATGGGCTGTTCTATTGGCCACAAATGTTTCCCAGGTACTCGGATGCTTTTGCAACCACGCCAGGACTATAGTGGAGTCGGTCCATAACTTGACCGATGACATATTCTTTATGGAGAGAGAGTTCGACACATGGTACAGCAGTTTAGAGAGCTAAACGGCTCCCTGCAATTCTAACCTTGATAGCGATATAGTGTTCACTGGAGCAACTTTTGATTTGGCCCACAACAGATGGGCAGTGATTTGGTTTTCCTTTTTACGCGGAGAAAGATACAAGCCGCATACGCTTTTGTCGAGGCATCGCAGAATCCGTGTATCTGCGATACACCATCAGGAGTATATTCCACCCAGCGCGGAATACTCAAACGGGCAACTTCAGGCAACCTAGACACAAACAACTTCCAACTTTGTCCCGTTTCTGGAGGAAGATTACTTTCCCATTCAGTTTTACCCTTCCAAATTTGCTGCATTAAAATTTTTGCTATGACCACGACAGGGGCCAACCACCCAACTGGGTCATACAATTTGGCGATTACCGATAGCACTGATTGTTTTGTGATAGGAAAGCGCGTCTGCAATTGTATGAGCCCCGGATAGCACGTCATCCACAAATAGCTCTCGCATTAAAATATTGGCGGCCTGAGGATGTGAAAGCCTTACCTCTTGGGCCAATTTATGCAACGAACGTATCGCTAGATATGGGGAACACGAAACTCCAAAAGTGAGAGTTACCATTTCAAAGGCAGTTAGAGGATCTCCCGGGTGCGACCAAAACCGTAGTCTCTGAAACGGCGTTTGATCGGGGTGTATCTTGATTTGCCGATACATTTTCTCAACATCACTGTTGAACACGTACCGATAAAACCGCCAGTTTTATTATCAAGAGCGTGATAGCGGACTGTAAAGCCGGACCCGGATGTAACACCTCATTTAAACTCTTCCCGTTTGAAGAGGCACACGATGTATTAAACACCACACGCACCTTGGTTGATGCACTGTCTGGCCTTAAAACCGCATGATGCGGCATAAAATACGACAAAACTTTATTTGGACACGTTTCAGGTTCCTCTGGTTGATCGACCGGCTTTATGTGCCCGAGGTCAATGTATTCTGACAACACTGCATCGTACTCCCGTTTAGCTCTAGGATTCCCCAAAAATCGTTTTTCATTGCTTATAAATTGACGTTGTGCATTTTCGCGTGAAGCGCCTAACCCGGGATTCTGAAGTTACTCTTCTTTAAAAGGCAAGCGCACTACATTTAAACAACCTCTCACATTGTTGATCTGCTGTTGTTAACTTTGTGCTTTTTGAAAGCTTTTCTAGCTGCCAAAACTTCTGAATCTCACTATCCAATGTAACCTCATTAAAAAAAGATAAAAACGTCGAAAAACTTGACGTAGCCCTAGGGAATGACTTTCCTACCGGTACCAGCAATACCCATCCAAATACAGTATTTTGTGCCATAACTTGTTGAAACACTTGTGTTTTTAATCCTTTACGTATAATACTTGGATACAAATCGGCGCCAATCAACAAATTAATCTTCGAACTACGATTAAAAAACGGGTCGGCTAAAGGGAACTCAAAGCGTTTTTGTGCGTCACCGATCTCTATGGATATTGACGGCAAATTATCCGCCACCTTTTTTAACACCAACGCTTCAGCTAGTAACGAAAATGTTTTATCAAACTTTGAACTAAGAGTGAATGAAAATATTCGGGACGCAGTCGCTATAAACGACGAATTAACTCCGGCGACCGAAGCTCTCACTGATCTTGTGGGCAGCTTCAACTTGCTTTGTACCTCTTCCGATATAAAGGATACTTCCGAACCCGGATCGATAAGCGCCCGCCATTCAAACTCAGTTCTATGGAATCGTACTGTAACTATCGCTGTTGCCAGAAGGGCCGTGCATCGTGTCGATGTAAAATAAGACTTAGTTGAGACGCTAGGATTTTCAGATGGAACTGTAAAAGAACTACTTGGATCAAATGCTTTGGCCTGACTTCGACTGCAACTTGCATCGGTAGTGGGAGTGAGACCCGAATTAACACTTGTTGTTGACCGTGGAGTGGAATATTTTGAAAATTGCTCCTAGAACATGTTTGCATTGAAGGTTCCCAATGTAGGAGCGTATGATGCTTTCCTTTACAATGGAAGCATGTATTGTTGCTTTGGCACCCTGTTGGCATATGCGTGTAGGCAAGACAGTTGTAGCAGTGTTTAAATTTCCTTACTATGTTTCACCTTTTCAAAACATTCATTTTTAAAAACTGTGGGCATAATCGTAGCGTATGATTCCCTTGACACACCTTACATTGCGTACCTTTTTGCGACCCTAATTGCGAATCGATCTGCGAATGGAGCGTGCGTACACGCGGTGTACTACTTGAAGACTGCGGTTTGGTTGACTCTTTCCCTCCCTGCTGCATATCAGCCAAATTTTCTAGTACTCGATACCTATTTGTTATGAAATTACTCAGGCTTTCCCACGTCTGAATTTCAGTTAGCATCGCTAAAGATTGCTCCCATAGAGATAAAGTTTGTGCTGGAAGACGCGAGGCACATAAGTATGTAACGAAAGCATCCCACTTGTCGACTTCGATGCCGTATGATTTTATGGCTATAAGCGCGTCGTTAATATTGCTTTGCAGCTCTTTTAAGGCATCAGCAGTTTCAGCTGCTATATTTGGTTGCCCGAACAAAATACTAAGATGGCTGTTCACTAAAACATTCATTCATAAAACAAACATATCATTGGTCAACTCAAATTTCGAAACGATATTTTGGGCATTACCTTTAGTTCGAGCACGCAGATGAAAAAGCTTTTGCACCAAACTAAGCTTTGCGTGTCTAATATAAAGTGCCGTGAACATATCCCTAAATGTTGGCCACTTCACGTAACCCCCACAGAAAATCTCGGTTTCACATGGCGGCACACGTGTATTATGCCAAAACTCATCATCGTTGTCTTTACTCCCCGTTTGCCCTTCATCGTTCCGAACCTTTGACCCATCCCCATATGCGCGTGTAACCTCAACGATGCCGCTTAAAAAATCTATATAAGTAGTTGTTGCCTGCTTATATTTTGCCTTTACTTCAATGAGTGACGCCTTGAGATCACCATCTTTAACCACCACGCGCATAGATTCCTGATATACTTCCTTTACGCCTAACCATAATTCTTGAAGCTCTGCACGGTATGCTTCGATAACTGAACTCGACAATTCTTTTCGTTTTTTTTTAAATAGCTCATGAAATTCAGTCATCGAATCGCACTCCAAAACTACATCCTCCAAACTCATTTTATTCGACAAAGTTTATTTCTATCACTCTTAATTTATGCACCACAAAAGACAAAACTATCTACCACCGTTATCACGTATGACTTTAAATCGTTCGAATAGCGTACCATTTTTACCGCTAGTATATCCTATGATATAACCCGATTAGTGTACCAATTTTACCAATAATATATCATATGATATAACCCAAATAGCGTACCGATATTGCCTCTAATATATCATAAGATATACCCCGAACAGCGTACCGATATTACCGCTAGTATGTCCTAGGATATAACCCCTCCAAAATATATCTTACACCACTACCATAATAATGAACTCCTAATTTAAAGAATATATATATGTAATCATGTATTTTACAAAAGATAAGATTTTACAGTACAGTTCAATTTATGCTGGTATGATTTCGACTCCCAGATGATATTGCTGGTGGCTCCGTCGTGCTGCTGCTAGTGGTTTTTTCGTGATGTTGCTCGTGGCTCTCTCGTGCTGCTGCTAGTGGCTTTCTCGTGATGTTGCTCGTGGCTCACTCGTGCTGCTGCTAGTGGCTTTCTCGTGATGTTGTGTGATTGGCGATGGCTGTGGCAAAAAAAAATGGCCGTGGCAAAGGTGGCTCTGGCGGCGATGGCTGTGGCAAAAAATGGCCGTGGCAAAGGTGGCTGTGGCAAAATATGGCCGTGGCAAAGGTGGCTCTGAAGGCGATGTCTTTGGCAAAAACTGACCGTGGCAAAGGTGGCTGTGGCTTAATATGGCCGTGGCAAAGGTGGCTCTGGCGGCGATGGCTGTGGCAATCCGGTACGATGGACCAAATGTTTGCAAATGTTGCAAATGTTTTTTGTTTTAACTTTAACCTTCCTTTTATTACTACCTTTTCTTATTTACCTTTTATAAATATTAGTATCTTGTTTTTGACATTACTTTTAAATAAAAATTTTACTTTTCTTGGTGACTTTACTTTAATCAAAGACTTTGTGCAAAATACAAAATGGCTACGTTAGGCTGTTCTGTGGAGTAGTTTGGTCTTCCCACGATGCTTGTTGGAAAAAGAATGAATGTAGAGAGAAAAAATGGCTGCCCTTTTCATTTGGAACTGGAGGACACGAAACAAGAAAGTAATAGTCTACTTACTATTACGAAAGTAGTGGAGTTTCGTTTCCTCCAGCAAGTAATGGGCTGTTTACATTAAAAATGGGCTGTTTACACTTAAACAATCACCTTAGAGGAATTAAAGAACAAGAGGGAACAAAGTGGGGCTAGTGAAATTTTGTGTAAGCCCAGTGTTGAGATCCGAATATAAAGTGGCGCTAGTGAAATTTTGTGAATGAGTGCGTGCACCAGCTTGTGGGGTGGTATCAATGTGTTAGTGTGGTTTTCCCTCTTGTTCTTTAAATTCTCTTAGGTCGAATCTTTCCTCATTTTCACTAAGAACTGAATCACACTTCAATTCGAATTAGTGGCAGTGTAGTGGATACCTACATCGAATTGAAATAGGATTACAAGATCCGATACACCACTCTTGTAGATGGATCGATTCAAAAGAGTGTGTTCTATACCTAGATTACTCGACTCAGTGGGTAAGTAAATACCTGCATCGAAATCTGAATCATAATCCGATTCGATTACCCGATTCTAAGTGGAAACGAGGTATCTCATTTCAAATCTAGAAGCAGCTGTCACTCCTCAGAATCATGAGAAGCGATCTTCTTGAATGCTCATGGACACTCCTAGACGGTGGAAAACTTAAGACAAATCAGACAGAAAGTCACTTACATCATTGCTGGAGTTCTTGCGTTTACTTCAATGTTCTTCTGTGCAAATGTGAGGTGTGAGCAATGTTTTCTTTATTGTTTCTGTGAAAAGCATCCACATTTTTTTTTAGTACGGAATACAATTTTTCGAGATTCTAGCTAAATATTCCATTGCTTCGCAAATGATTCCAACGAGATCTTAATTTTATGACATCGCGGGTCTACTCGACGTGGATGGTGAACATTGTACGATTTGTTACATAACTTTTCTGGATCTTCTGGTTAGCGACTTCGAAAGCTTGTTATATCTCTAGGAGAAATTTTTCATGCTTTGTTTAATCTTTTAGTTTGTTGGATTACTTCTGACTGAGTCAACCTCTTTCCCGAAAACATTAACCATGTGCTTGATTGCATCTTTCATTTTTCTGGTATTTCAGACGTTGGTAGTCATATTTCGCTTTTCAATTTCATTTATTTTTTTTTTCGTTTAATCAATTAATACAACTGATTTTATCCATGATCGTCCGAGACGGGCTCTGTTTGACTTGGGAATTGTCTCTCTGTTGGTTTTATGTGCTTGCAAAGGCAGTCGAATGACGGCCTAGTTGATGGGCTATTTGTGGCTCCTGCAATTCTGTGTGTCTGTCTGTCTGTCTACAGCCTGAACCGCTTGACCGATTTTCTTCAAAATTTGCAGCTATGGTTTCTGGAGTAGCCGACAGAGGGGTTTTGGAAATTGGCTCTCTAGGTCTTGAAATAACGTTACCTGCCATACAACCGATATGATAACACCTATTTTTCTCGAAAACGGTTCTAACGATTTTGATAAAATTTTACGTGAGGTATTATTGAATAACTGTTGTAATGATGTAAAAAAAAAAAGAGTGAATACTAAAACCTTTTACTCAGTCTTAACATTTTGGTATTGTACTTAGCACACAATTGCAAGTTCGTGCGACCCTGTCGTGCCCATATATACATATATGCCTACATGTTAAATATTTAAGGGATCCCAATTAAGTGCTATTTTGTATCTCTTTCCAGATTATTGGTGAATCCGATATAAAATTGTTCCCACACAAAGGGAAGAAAAAATGTATCATGAATTGCGTTTGGTTTAAGAAACTCCATAGGTGCCCCCAGGATGATTGCAGGTATTATATAACATAATCAATACTTAATTTTTGGAACTAAAAATAAACAATTAAAATATCGAAATGGCTTTTGATAGCCTTCCGAAACCAGCTATCTCCAAACTGATATTAAATTTTTTTTTTTGTTCAGCTTCTCCTTCGCTCTTAGCCATTCAATCCCTAATCCTAAATTGATCTCCTCGTATGGGAAAGGTAAAATTAGTTCTTAACTAGAATCTAGAAGTAAGATACAGAGATAAGAATACTAGTTTGTATACCGCTCCTAATGTGTTCTCCATCTTTTCCTTGGCATTGCGCATCTTAAAGCCACTACACGTACTAATAGTTTTTAAATATGGTATGGTTCTCAGTTCATCATTGTGGGGTACAGTCGTGCCGAGAGCTTTTTTTTTCAAGTTAAATCTTAATTGTCTCTATTTAACAAAAATGCCTTGCGCAATTTGCAATTCAAAAGTGGATAGACCAGATCTTAAAATAAAGTGTAATGATTGCTCGAACATTTTTCATGCAAAATGTGCTAAATTAACTGCTACCGAGATTGATTACATGACAAAAAAAAAAAACAATCAATCTGGAGATGTCCGTCTTACACTAGCCATCGAAGAGAGTCATTTTCTCATTCAACACCAGCAGCAAATCCGCTCTGCCCACCACTTGCATTCTCATCACCATCTATACCATTGCAATCATCGCCAAGGTCTCTCAACCAAATTGTATCAACAAAGAAAATAACAACTGCAACCGATACACCTCAAGGAAAAACACATATAACACTAGAAATGGTATATGCTAAAATTATTACAATAGAAAAAATTCAAAAGCAGCAAATTGATGCACTCATTGCCAAAAACAACGACTGTGAAAAGAAAATACATTCTCTGGAGCAGAAGGTCAACAACCTGGAACAACAGCTACTTGCCAACTGCATTGAAATATTCAACGTCCCATCGGCTAGCCCATCTATGTCAGACACTGATCTCGCTCTCCGTGTGCTTCGTGATGGACTTAACGTTGATATTAATGAAGGAGACATCGACCAATGCTAAATTAAAAAAATTAAAGTTGCTAATGCAACTGCAAACAGTAGAGCGACCTGTAAAAATATTCTCCACGTGAAATTCATGTCACACCTATGCAAGCAGAAAGTGTTATCAGCCAAAAGAGGAAAACAGAAGCAGCTGACTACGAAGCTAATCAACGCACAAGCAAGTTCGGAGAAGATGTTTATAAATGAATGCTTGTCTTTTTCAACGAGACAATTGTTTAATACCGCAAAATCAATGAAGATATCAAAAGGGTATAAGTACGTGTGGACCAAAATGGGACTGTTTACATGCGGAAGAAAGAGGGTGAACTTTTTGTAAGAATAAATTGTATTTCTGATTTTGATAAGCTATGAATGTTAGTACTGTCCCTATTTCAGACGCATGTTTATATCCAGATCAAACAAATACTTCTGTAGATTTTTGCTTTTGTTTGCATCAAAATATACGTAGTTTAAGAAAAAAATTTTCTGTACTCTTAGCTCATATTGAGTCAATGGAAACTCTTCCTATAGTATTAGTTGTAAGTGAGATTTGGATTTTTGATTATGAAACCAGCCTTTACGAAATACCGGGTAACAATTTATTTTCCAAATGCAATAATTCATACTCTGCTGGAGGTGTAGCTGTATACGTAAAAAATGGTTATGTGTGTCAATGTTTAAATTTGAATTTAACTAGTGCGGATGTTATGAAACTGTCGGTTGTAATTAATAATATAAATTATACGTTGTTGTGCATTTATAGACCACACGAATACGATAAAAGTGTATTCATCGATGAATTAGCAAATGTTCTTTCTTCAATTAAATCGAAAAACGTTATTGTTTTGGGTGATATAAATATAAATTTGCTTGACAAATTAGATAAAGATACTGAAAACTATTCCTTAACAATGGCAGTAAATGGTCTTGAAAGTTTAATAAACGAACCAACTCGTGTGACCGAAACATCAAAGAGTTGCATTGATCATATTTTTGTTAGATCTCAAAACAACAACCTAAATGTTTTTAGCGGTAGAGTTTACCATCTTCGAATAACAGATCATCGCATGATTGGCCTCTATTTCAAAAATGTTTCTAACGACAAAAACTTAGAAAATATTTCGAACTCAAGTAGATACAAGGTTGATTATGTACTTTTGAGAGAACGTTTAAAATACGAATTTTGGGATCCAGTTTACTCTGAAAGCAATCCCTCTACTGCCTTTGATATTTTTGTCAACATTTTACAAAGCCACATAAAATCGTGTTCATTTTTGTCAAGGAACAACTAAAAAAAAAATATACATCTTAAGCCATGGATGACAAATAATCTCCTGAGGCAAATAAGGAAGAAAAATATGCTAGGCAGCAAATGTAAAAAACATCAAAATAATATTAAGTTGAAAAAGTATTACGACTCTTATTGCAAATCGGTTGTAAAAAATATTGAAGACACACGCAACAAGTATTATGCTGACTTATTTGTAAAGGCAGGTGGTGATGTGAGAGAAGAATGGCGAGTCGTTGATAGCATTTTAGGAAATGATAGAAGCCCGGTTTTAATTGAAAATATTGAACTAGAGGGTGTTATAGAGTCTGATTTCTTTAATATATCAAATATTTTCAACGAGTATTTTACTGAAGTTTCTGAAAAGCTCAAACCAGTTTTTGTAAGTTCTTCAGCATGCAATTGCTTAAGTGTTTCTAATATTCGTGAAGAAATACAGTTTAACAGTTTCGTTTTTGCGGATATTACCACCAGTGAAATTTACAATGTTGTCATGCGTCTAAAAAATAAAAATTCTTGCACAAGTGATGGAATTTCAAGCGCTTTAATAAAAAGTATCGTTTGGTACGTCATTGATGTTTTGAGTTTCCTTTTTAACAGCAGCGTTAAAAGAGGCTGCTTTCCTGATATTTTGAAATGTGCAGAGGTTATTCCATTGTTTAAAAAGGGAAACAAAAAAAACTTTGCGGACTATAGGCCTATTTCCTTACTCTCCACACTTTCAAAAATAACGGGTGATTTTTTAGCTGGTTTGGTTTTGGCAACACTGGTTTTGACAGCTGACGTGTGTTTAGTACCTTGTGTCACTGTCAAACAGCTTCAGTTTGGTTTGCAATTTAACCATGGATCGTCTTACAAATGAACAACGCTTGCAAATTATTGAATTTTACTATCAAAATTCGTGCTCGGTTCGAAATGTTCATCGCGCGCTGCTTCCATTTTATGGTCGGCATTCTCGAAATTCTGAGCAGTCTATTCGGAAGATGGTGACCAAATTTCGCACCAAATTTACTTTGTTGGACATTAAACCACCAACACGTTTACGTACTGTGCGTAGTGAAGAAAATATTGCGGCCGTATCAGCTAGTGTGACAGAAGACCGCGAAATGTCGATTCGGCGCCGTTCCCAGCAGTTAGGCCTTTGTTACAGCACTACGTGGAAAATTTTGCGGAAGGATTTGGGCGTAAAGCCTTTTAAGATACAGCTGGTGCAAGAACTAAAGCCAGCCGACCTACCACAACGCCGAATTTTTGGTGAATGGGCTCTTGGAAAGCTGGCCGAGGATCCGCTTTTTTATCAAAAAATTGTGTTCAGCGATGAGGCTCATTTTTGGTTGAATGGGTACGTAAATAAGCAAAATTGCCGCATTTGGAGTGAAGATCAGCCAGAAACATTGCAACAGCTACCAATGCATCCTGAAAAAGTCACTGTTTGGTGCGGTTTATGGGCCGGCGGCATTATTGGGCCATATTTCTTCAAAGATGATGCGAATCGCAGCGTTACTGTCAATGGTGAACGCTACCGAGCGATGATAACAAACTTTTTTTTGCCCGAAATGGAAGTTCTTGACTTGCATGATATGTGGTTTCAACAAGATGGTGCCACATGCCACACAGCACGCGAAACAATGGCGCAATTGCGAGGCGAGTTTGGTGAACAGTTAATTTCACGTTTCGGGCCGGTCAATTGGCCGCCTAGATCGTGCGATTTGACACCATTAGACTATTTTTTGTGGAGGTATGTCAAGGCAAATGTCTATAGGGACAAGCCCGCTTCGATTGACGCACTGGAAGCTAACATCCATGCATTCATTCGTGAGATACCGGCCGATATGTGTGAAAGAGTATGCCAAAATTGGACTCAGCGGATGGGCTACCTGAGACGCAGCCGCGGTCAAAATTTGCATGAAATTATCTTTAAACATTAAATTGCAAGGCTCAAACTATCGATTCAAATAAATATTTCATTCATTTTTTCGAATTTTTTGTGTTTTTAAAAAAAAAAAAGTTCTAAACCTCTTAAAAAATCACCCGTTATTTGAAAAGCTTATGAAGATTCGTATTTTATCGTTTTTAGATAAGCATAAATTTTTTTGCAATAACCAGTTCGGTTTTAGAGCAGGAATGTCGACTGAAGATGCAATTTTGAGAATCTGTAGTCATCTTTATCGTAGTCTCAATAACAATAAATCAACGATGAGCTTTTTTATTGACATGACTAAAGCGTTTGACATGGTTGATCATAACTTGCTGTTGAGTAGGTTATATAAAGCTGGTTTTCGTGGAAACACTTTTGAATGGCTTGAGTCATATTTAAAAGGGAGAAAGCAAAAAGTTTAAATAAATGGAGTCTTAGGTGAACCAAGAGTTCTTAAAAATGGTGTACCCCAGGGCCCGTTGTTTTTCTTGGTGTATATTAATTCTTTTTTCAAACTCACTCTAAACGGGTCTTCAACCGCCTTTGCTGATGACATCGCAATAACTTATGAATCTAACACCCTATTGGACTGCATTGCTGTAATTGAATAAGATCTTGAAGTTATGAGGCTGTGGTTTACTTCGCATAGTCTTATTATAAGCGAGAAAACAAAGTTAATGTCCCTTAAAATATCGGGTAATAGTCTCTTTGAGTTTAGTCCTTGCTTCCATGCGCATGATTGTAAACAATTTTCCTTTCCTGTTCATAAGTGCGGTACAGAAAATTTTAATTCTGACTTACAGTGCTCCAGCAGTTGTTTCAGTATTAAATTAGTAAATCTGTTTAAATATTTAAGTGTTATGATTGATTCAAAGTTGAACTGGAAGGAACATATCCAGTCGTTAAAATCATATATGTTGTTAGTTACTCGAAAACTGTATCTTTTACAAGATTTTTGTTCAAAAAAAGTTTAAAGTAGCATATACTATGGCTTCTACTGTTCTACTGGCTACTATTAGAACGACTGATTGATATCCACCTGCGTACAGCTATAGATCCAAAATTATTATCTACAGCACAACACGCCTACTGTAAGGGAAAATCTGAAGAAACGCCCTTACACACTTTGGTTCGTACTATAGAATATTCTCTCCAAAGAATTCACTCTGGCCGCTTTCCTCGACATAGAGGGAGCCTTCAATAACGTCAGCAACTCTGCAATTACAAAGGCTCTGACGAAGCTCAAAGTAGATGGTTCCATAGTGGAGTTGATAAATCTAATGCTAAAAAGCAGAAGAATCAACTCTACTCTAGGAGACTTCTCTGCAAAGAGATCTGTCAGTAGAGGAACACCGCAAGGCGGAGTCCTATCCCCTCTTCTATGGAATCTAGTCGTCAATGAACTTCTAGTTGACCTAGCAGCTGAGGGATTCAAAGTGATTGCATATGCAGATGACGTCTCCATTGCGGTATCTGGCAAACATGCTCACGTCCTTACGGATCTAATGCAGACCGCTCTAAATATACTAGGAAAATGGGCGGCAAAATGTGATCTAGGGGTCAACCCTAAGAAAACTGAACTCGTTCTCTTCACCAGGAAATACAAAATTCCTCAACTAATAACTCCATCAATAAATGGAATCTCACTTGAACTTTCAAACGAAGCCAAATATCTAGGTATAATCCTAGACCAAAAGCTAAATTGGAAAGCCAATATACAGGAAAGAATCAGGAAATCAACCGTTGCCTTATTTTCCTGTAAAAAAGCCATTGGTAATAAATGGGGTTTCTCCCCCAAAATCACCCACTGGCTCTACACCGCGGTCATCAGACCAATACTCACATACGGAGTAGTGGTATGGTGGACCGCTCTTGATAAAAGGACCTTCTGCGACATTTTAAGCAAGGTCCAACGAACAGCCGGTTTGTGTATAAGTGGAGCACTGAGATCAACACCCTCAGCTGCCCTAAATACACTTTTTAACCTCACACCACTAGATATCTTCAGCAAACAAATGGCCGCCAGTGCAGCCACTCGTATGAGAGCTATCTCCCAATGGACCGATAACAACATCGGTCACGCTACAATCCTGAATTTATTCGGATCAATCCCTTATCACTCCGACTACACCATCCCCCAATTGGTTTTTGATAATAAGTTCCAAGTCTCAATCCCACCGAGAACGACCTGGGAAGACGAAGAATTTTTGAGAGATGATTCAATTCATTTCTATACAGATGGTTCAAAAACTGAAGAAGGGGTAGGCTGTGGGGTGTACTCAAACCGACTTAACGTAAGTCTCTCATTCCGCCTTCCACACCATTGTAGCGTGTTTCAAGCGGAAACTCTGGCGATCAAAGAGGTCCTATCATGGCTTAGAGAAAACGTGATATCCTCAACGAATACCCGGATTTTCTCAGATAGCCAAGCAGCCCTCAAATCACTCGGCGCTGTTTCTACGAACTCAGTAACCGCCCTTAACTGCCTATCTCTTAGGGAGATGGCTCAACAGTTCAATATTCACCTTATTTGGGTGCCGGGGCACAGAGATATCGTGGGCAACTGCAAAGCCGATGAGCTCGCCAGAGAAGGAACCGTTCTACCGATCTCAACCAGTAGGTAGAACATTGGTATACCGATCGCTACATGTAAACTGATGCTAAAGCAAGAGGTAATGGATAGAACAAATCATAGGTGGAACAATATCACCACGTGCGTGGCAACAAAACGGATATGGCCAAGACTAGATCCAAAACGCACAAGACATTTGTTATCCATTACCAGACTGCAAGTTAGCTCCGTAATCAATGTCATCACCGGACATTGTCTGATAGGAAGACACGCCATAAGACTTGGCGTTCCCTCAAATGACTTCTGCAGAAGTTGCTTAGATGAGGAGGAGGAGGAGACAATCCCACACCTCCTCTGCTCATGTCCTGCACTCTCTTTTAAAAGAAAACAGCATCTAAGAAAATATTTTCTTGATGATCCAAGCGATCTAGCGAACACGGATCCCCTACATCTCCCTCGCTTTATTAAAAGCTCCAAATGGTTTTGTTAAGTGAGATACTTCCTCGCATAATTTTATGGTACCACAATGGACCTAATATTGGTCGAAGTGTGTCAATTTGTTTTCCTGACAGCCATTTAAACCTAACCATATACTAAGGCCATGCACACTCAAAGTTACAATATGGCAATACTAGCTGGGGTGGATCGTATACTAATACTTTTGGACCTTTATTGACATCTCAAAAGCATTTGTTAAGAAGAATTTGTAGAAAGAATAGATACGCTAGAAGTTGGCCGTTATTAAAAGAACTCCATAATCTTCCAATGAGACATTTATACGTATTTAAAGTATTAAATGAGTTTTTTATTCAAAGTGGTAGTGTTCCAAGCCGAAATTCTCAAATTTATAATTTACGAATTAATAATCTGAGGATGGTCTGTGTCCCATTTGCACATAATAACCAATTTGCACATTTTTATACAAGTACAGCTCCAAAGCTATTCAACAAGTTGCCGTTGAGTATTAGAGAAACTGTAATTGCTTCCTCTTTTATCAAAAAAGTTAATTGCTGGCTATTTACCTTAAGTTTTGATTGTATTGAATCATTCTTCTAGCATTTTCACTTTCATAATTTTTTTTTTTCTTTTTTTTGATTTGATCATTTAGACATATGTATTTCCTTTTAAGTTTCGAATTACTAAGAGTATAATTGTATCGTTATCTTTGAATTTATTTTTGAAAGTTAAACAAATTAAACACATTAAGATTCATCGCACTGATGTTACCCCACATCTAATTATTATTCTGAATTATTTATTTACTGATGTGTCATTCATCACTAACTGTTAAAGTTAAGAATTGACAGTATTATTCTATTTTCAACTTATCAACTTCAATTGTAAATTTAGTTTTAAGCTTGAAATGAATAAAATATTCTAAATCTAAAAAAAAAATCTAAAAGTTACTATATGCACACATACATATATATATATATGAAAATAGAACCACTTTTGTTGGTTTGAATCTATAAAACATGCTATTGCATGTAAATGTCTAGTTTAAGGCAATCTACATTTTCAAACGAAATTTCCTATAGAGCTCTACTGCAAATAAAATTACCTTAGGATATAAGATATTTAGATGTTATTTTTATATTAAATTTTCTTAACGTACCGGCGAGTTCAATCCATGTCAAATTGATAACTTTTGAGTGCTATTAATAAGCTAGTAAATAAAAAAAAAAAATAATAATAAATAAAATAAAAGTAAAAAAAAAAAAATATGAAATAAATTTTACTTTAGATAGCATATAAGACTAATATAAATTAGTATAGATAATCATGCTTATTTTGACATTCTATTACGATAGAAAGTTAGTCGGATTCGAAATAAGTGCATTTTGAGATTCGAAAGATTTGAATGTTTAGTTTAGTTTTAGTTTTAAATATTTTATTTCACAAATAATTATAATTTGATAACATACAAATAGATTATAAATTATGATATAAAAAAAATATTCTTAAGTCTAAATATTATGGCCTTTGGCCGTCTACCAGAAGAATTGAATGTGAACATTTAAATTTTCAAATCTTTCCATTTTTTCGATTAACTTTCAATCGAAATATAATGTCAAAATAAGCATGAGTTAAAGACTTGAATAAAAACTGAAGTAAAAAAGCTAATGCTAAGTAAAATGATGTAAAAAAATTTAAATAAACTAAATGCTAATATAATTAAAGTACTCAAACCTGTTTTTGATCGGATAGTAAAAACGTGCAATAGAAAACTAAAATATTTTTTTCTACTGCATTATTCCAATACCAAATATTGAAATGAGTTTTTATTTTTTACAAAGTCAGGAGAGATTTGTGGCGGCGAAAATTGAACTTGTTGGAGCTCAAAAAAAGCCATAGGGTCTGTTCCGACTAGGTTTATTTTCTATATTAAAAAAAAACTAGGAAAAAAGCTATTTAAAAGAAAACACACAACTTCACTTTGTGACTTGCATTCTATGTTTTTGTTTATATTTATAATTTGTGGAACGTATGTTTAGTGTTGTTTATTTCGGCTAAAGTTCTCTCCATCCAGTTCCAAACATTCTCCCGCCTCCTAAAAATTTGAAAACTCCATCCCACAGAGCAGATAATACAGAGTATCCACTTCCACCCCTTCAACCCGAAACACCCGCAAAAAAATTTTCAATATGGCGTCCTATTTCTGAGTTTGAGGCTCTGTGCTCACTAGTATGAACTGTAAAAACTTAACTAAACGCCTGCATCGGTATGAAATTTTTTACTAATTTTTGTCTTTTTCAGTGAAATACTGGTCAAAATGTAAAAAAAAGGTAATTTCTGCAACTTAAATTCATTTTTCTAAATTCAAGGCTGTATGAAAATTAAAAATTATCGATTTTTAAATTTTTTACTTTTCAAACTCAACTGACTTTATCTGTGGGAAGTGAAGGCCAGTGCGGTTTTCCGGGTGCGGTTTTCCGGTTTGATTTAGCTTGTAGGCAAAACGCACTACCTTGCTGCAGTGGACTCTCTGGTTATACTCTGTGCTCCATCCTCTACTTGTGGTGCACCCTGTCCAGAAATCTGCACTGTAGTACCGACGAAGTTGGAATTCTCCATATAGCTTTTGACATTTGACTTTCCGTAGTTGACTGATGACGTTGTTACTCTTCTTTCTCATAGTGTACATGGAATGAGACATAAGAGAAATTAGTATATTAAAATGAACATAAATGGACAACACGAAAAAATAGAACAAGAGACACCAAACAGAAATTAAATTATGTTGCCTCTCATTTTGACATATACAGTATATGTAGTATGCAGTATAGGTTGTATCTTGCTTGTATCGCATGCGTAAGTTGTATTTTTTCCATTCAATCGTAGTGTCGTATACGTTCGATGCATTCTTTCGTTCCCTTTTTTTGCGGCTTACGTAGTAAAGAAAGTGTTGCTGTTCGTTCTTCGTCTATAGTCCATCGTCTCATATGTAAATCATCTTCGCGAGCATGGTGCCGGCATGCTAATATGCTATGCGTAAATTTTATTCGCGAATTTTTTGCTAGTGAGTTTTGTGTAATTTTTGTAAATTACGTGTTGTTATTTATTGTGTTATTAAACTTGTTGGTGGTATACTTCGAAGAAGTGCGTCCCGCACACCGCACTACAAAGTTGAAAGATGTTTCGATGGATGGCTGGATATATACATATGTGTGTCTACTGCCTATACCCACATATTATAATAGCTGGTAAGTGTTTTTGTTCATTTTTTCCTTTTGATTTTTGTTTTCATTTTATAATAGAATATTAATATTCATTGATTTTTATCATTGATCATTCGGGAGATGTTTTAATTTTGATATATAGGTTAATATTGTTGTTGTTGTTGGTGACGTTGTCGCGTTTCCGGGTTTTTATCGATTTTTGCGATCGCGGTATTGTGTGTATGTGTGTGTGTACGTATAAATATTACTTATTTGTTGCTTGAGACTTGCTGCGATTTCGGTCTCTTTCTAGTTGGACATTTTCGGTTCCAACTAGGATTTTTGTTTACATTTTGCCTTGTAAACAAACGCGTATTTTATTTTATTTTCGATGAAAATTTATGAAAACAATTCGCGTTTTTAAAGTTTGTTGAGTTTTAGGAGTGCTTATATTATATTGAAGTGAAGTTAGCTTTGTGTGTTTTAAAGTTGCCAGTAGACTGTGTCAAATGCATTTTGCCGACGGCATTTGACATGATTTTGATCTTTTTGCTATGTGGATCGTGTTGCTTTTTTTTTTTAATAACAAAGTGCTTTATTTGTTTTATGGTTTGGAATTATTTTGCCTCAAAGTTGTTAAATTCATGCAGTGTTGCAGTATTTTCCTTTTCGAGTGAATATCGTGTGTTTTGTCGACGACTACGATTTTCCTTTCTATTTTATCTTGCCGACGGGATTTTGCATCGACGTTCGGCTGTGGCATCTATTTTCGATGTTTCTCTTTGACAGAGAGTTCGAAATTATGTTTTGTGAATTTTTGTAGATTTTGCTCTAGCTTTAAGAAATGTTTTGTAAAAATGATTTTAAATTAATAAATTATGTTTATTGTAAAGTTGGTTTTCATTTATGATGTGTTAAAGCTGGGTTGATTGATGTAAGCATGTTGTGTTGTGTGTTGATTAATGGTAGTATGTTGTGTTGAGATTATATGGTTAATGATCTTTCGAAGAAAGGATCACTTTAACCAGTTGGTTGTTGTTTGTTGCTTCAGCGAATTTTTCGGTGAAAGTATTCCTATTCAATATTGATTTTTTTTTTAAGCTGCTTCCGCGAATGTCTCGGTGAAACGATTCCTGAAGCGATGCGTTTTGAAACGTGTTGTAGTATTCAAGTTTAAGTTTTGAAGCAAGCATACGTGAGTTTTCGTAGAAAGACTCTGTTATCCTTGATGGTCTGTTGTTCAGTTTTGAACGAAGTGGTGATGCTTTTGTTGATTTTCAGCTTACATCCAACACCTGGCAAAACATTCATCGTCGACGCAGATGCAAGCAACGTTGGAATCGGGGCGGTACTATCCCAAGTGCATGATGGCGAAGAGAAAGTGGTGGCATACTACAGCAAGGTCCTATCGAAACCCGAAAGGAACTACTGCGTGACCAGAAGGGAACTGCTAGCTCTTATCTTGGCAACAAAGCACTTCCATAAGTACATCTATGGACAGAAATTCCTTCTGCGGACAGACCACGGTGCTCTGAGCTGGCTGTTGAACTTCAAAAATCCAGAAGGTCAAGTCGCAAGGTGGATAGAAAGATTGCAGATCTATGACTACCAGATCCAACACCGCAGAGGAAAGCTGCACTCAAACGCCGATGCATTATCACGAAGACCTTGCAAAGTGGATTGCAAGCATTGCAAGCGGCAAGAAGACAAAGAAATCATTACCGCTCAGCGACTAAGAGCTGACCCCATAAGCGGATGGAGCAATGAGGAAGTGAGGACGGCTCAACAGGAGGATCCAGATATCGAACCCATTCTCGCATGGAAAGAAAATGAAGAGAAACCGGAATGGGGAGACATTTCTGACAGGAGTCCAGTTCTCAAAGCCTATTGGGCACAGTGGGACTCACTATATGTGCAAGAAGGTGTCCTCAGGCGAAGATGGGAATCCGCTGACGGTAAGTCACATGTGATGCAGCTGATCGTACCGCAATCGAAAGTCAGTGAAGTTCTTCAGGAGATGCACGACGGACCTTCTGGAGGCCACCTGGGGGTAAACAAAACACTGGAGAAGGTGCGACATCGGTTCTACTGGTTACATGCTAGAGATGACGTGGAGAAGTGGTGCCGAACATGTGACAAGTGTGCTGCAACCAAAGGACCTGGTAGGAAGATTCAAGGTAAGATGCATCAGTACAACGTTGGATCGCCTTTTGAGAGGATTGCAGTAGATGTGGCTGGGCCTTTTCCAGAGACCAACGCTGGAAACAAATACATTCTGGTTGTAATAGACTATTTTAGCAAGTGGCCTGAGGCGTATGCCATCCCAAATCAAGAAGCCAAAACGGTGGTCGACCAGATTGTGTTTAACTGGGTGAGTAGGTTTGGCGTGCCTATGGAACTCCATTCCGACCAAGGGAGGAACTTTGAGTCAAACATCTTCCAAGGAGTGTGCGGACTACTTGGGATTAAGAAGACGAGAACCACACCGCTTCATCCACAATCTGATGGGATGGTTGAAAGATTCAACCGGACCTTGAAAGAACACCTCACCAAGGTCGTAGGCGACTACCAAAGAGACTGGGATAGGCACGTACCGCTATTCCTGATGGCCTATAGAAATGCAGTACATAGCTCGACAGGACAAACACCATCTGACATCCTGTTCGGGAAAACCATGCGGCTGCCCAGCGAAATTAAATTTGGATGCCCCACAGAGGAGCCACAGGACACAAACGAGTATGTGGACGACCTCAAGGAGAGACTCGCTGACATCCATAAAAGAACAAGGGAACGGATGAAAACCTACAGCGACCGGATGAAGACACGGTATGACACAAAAGCGACAACGTCAGGATTCCAAGCAGGAGATCGTGTGTGGCTTTATAATCCTCATCGTCAAAAGGGATTGTCACCGAAACTTCAGCAAAACTGGGAAGGTCCTTATACTGTAGTCACGAGGATTAACGACGTGGTTTACCGCATCCAAAGAGGACTAAGAGGCAAGTTAAAAGTAGTTCATTGTGACAGGCTGCATCGATATAGTGGCGAGGCTGCAGATGGAATTATTCGGGACGAACAATCCTAAGGAGGGGGCAGTGTAACGTGAACCCAACATTTTATACCAATTTCCTAATCGAAAAACGTTCAACCGAAAACACAACTGGCAACACTATAATGGAATGGTATAAATGACAGGCGTTGCTTGTAAGCCAGTGTGTGTGAGTGTAGAGATGCTTGACAGCAAATGTGGAGACAATGTAGAAGTTACTGGAGAGTTTTAGATGGCATGTCATTCGATATAAATAGCCCGCCCGAGGCAACCAGAGGGCAGTTTTGTTTATAGAGTGATAAAGTTAAGAGTAAATACAAGTGATAGTCCAAAAGTCGAGTTGAGTTCGAATAAAGTGTATATCGAAAGTAGATACTGAATAAAGTGGTAGAATTAAATTGAAAGGTAGAGTTTTATTTTTTGCGAACTAAGCGCACGTTACAATATCATTTGTTATCAACCAGTAGAACAAACAAAATAAACAAAATTTTCTTTCTAAATTAAAATATCGACCCTCTACTATGGTATATGCACTCATAGGCAAAGTAAAACCAAGAAAATTAAATTGTTTCGAATACTCATACGAATTTACAAAAGGTTTATTTTAAGTATCTCTAATAATTGCAAAAAAATGATTCCTTATTTATCCTGTACAACTATTGAATAATATTCATTTATATTATCAACAAGTCAAATGTTAAAAAAAAAAAAAAAAAAAAAAATAGTTATCAATAGTCAATGGTGGTAGAGTGGTCTGCTTCTTCCGTATCTCTTTGATTGCACCGATAGTGCAAGGCGGGCGATAATGTTTAAGTGTAAACAGCCCATTTTTTATGTTATGTAAACAGCCCATTACTGGCTGGAGGAAACGAAACTCCACTACTTTCGTAATAGTAAGTAATCTTTTACTTTCTTGTTTCGTTTCCTCCAGTTCCAAATGAAAAAGGGCAGCCATTTTCTCTCGAGTTAATTTTTATTCATTCTATTGCCAACCACCATACGAAGCAGTCCACACTCCACAACCACCCGCCATTTTCAGTGCCAAGAGCAAAAAATTGAGTTTTTGTTGAAAGTTAATAACTTATAATAAAGTCATATTAAAAACCAGTTTTTCATTGTGAGATTGATATTTTGAAAAGAAAAAAAGGAATCAGCAAAACAGGTAACATGAAAGTTTTTTACAGAAATGTTCATTTTTATAATTAAAAAGTAGGTATTAAAATGTTTGTACAATATATATCTTGGCAAGTACAACTCAAATGAGAAAACAAAAATGGAAAGAAAAAGTAAAATTACGCATAATAACAATGAAAGAATCACAACAATGAGACTCCAAAAAGTACAATATAAAACATTTAGTATTAAACATTATACATATAAAAGAGAAATAAGCACAAAAGAAAAAAAAAAAATAATTGCATTAGACTCATTTAACACTGCTATTATTCTGATTTGTATTTGCTAAGAAGCTTTTTTTTAACCTGGGCTTTAAACTTTATAATATCACTATTTTGTTTGATTTCGTTAGGATATCTATTGTAATACTGAATCGACTGATATAGTGTAGATCTGATTCCGAAATTTGTCGAGTGGGTTGTGGCTTGATGGATGTTATTTCCACTTCTCACTTGGTGGTTATGATGGCTACTTCTTGAAGATAAATCGGTGTTAGAAAATACTGCTGCATGTACAATTTTGTGAATGTGGAGCACCATGTTCATTTCAGCTTCATCCTTAACCATAAGAATTTGGAGCTGGTTATAAATCCAACGAGTGTTTGTCCAAATCCGAATAAATTTTTTAATGCCTTATTTTGTGCAACTTGTAGACTTTGAATTAGGCTGTGAACTGCTGTGCCCCATACGTTGATTCCATACGTTAGATGACTATGAAAAAGGGCAAAATACATTTGTGTTTTTATTCTTTCAGGTATGTTTCTACGAATTCGACCAAAAACGCCAGCTAGGGATGAGAGTTTTTTTGAAAGTTTTGATATGTGGTAATTCCAGTTCAGTGATGAGTCCACCCAAAGTCCAAGATATTTAAACTGACCAACTTGCTCCACAGTTGCGCCTTGGTAGACAATGTTTAGTGGTGTGTTCGATTTGCTGAAGATGATATATTTGGTTGTTTTGGCATTTACACATAGTTTTTGGGCATTCATCCAAGATTGAATCTTATTAAGATCATTATTCATTTGTTCTTCGAGTTCTGTAACAGTTCGTGCAGAATACATAAGACTGATGTCATCTGCAAATAATACTGGATGTCCATTGAGGATCAAGTTTGTAAGGTCTTGGATATATAGACAAAAGAGTGTTGGTCCAAGTACACTACCTTGTGGTACCCCCATCTCAACTGGTTGCATATGGCTTGTACATCCATCCAAACTTATGTACTGATATCGATCTTCTAGGTAAGATTTGAACCAATTAAATGAAAAACCTCTTACTCCTAGAGCAAAAAGCTTTCGTAGCAGGATTTTATGGTTGACGGTGTCGAATGCTTTTGACAAGTCTATGAAAAGAGCGCTGGTAAGGTTACGATTGTCTTTATTGCTTTGAAGGTGTGATATCATGTCTACCAGTGCTGTTTTTGTGTCTGATTTTTTCCGGAAACCATATTGTGTTGTGCTTGACAGTTTATTTCGCTCGATATATTTAAGTAATTGGTTGTTAATAACTTTTTCTATAATCTTCGATAAGATTGGTAAAATTGAGATGGGGCGATAATTGTTGTAGTCTTCAACATTGCCATTCTTAAAGACAGGGATAACTCGGGCTGTCTTCATCATACTTGGAACGTAGCCAACTTTGAAAGATTTGTTGATAAGTGTTGTAATCGGAGCACACAACTCTTCTTTGCACTTCTTAATTATTTCAGTAGAGAGATTATCAACGTCCTTAGCTTTTGATGGCTTCAATTCAGAAATGACATTTTTGATTTCACCAGGTGATGTCGGTTTCATTACAAAACTTTCTAGTTGCCTTTGAACTGGAATGACGATATTTTCAGATGTGCATTTTGAGATGATTTTCTTGCCTATGCTAGAGAAGAATTTGTTTAGTTCATTGATTTTATCAAGTTTATCTCTCCCTGAGCAATTGGTCAGCAATGGACAATCCGTATTCTTTTTGGACTTATTATACAGTAAACTATTTATATTCTCCCAGGTTTTCCTGTTGTCAGTTAAGGATTTTTCGAATTGATTCCCAAAATAATCTTTCTTTGTTTGTCGCTTTTTAAATGTCACTTGGTTTCTGTGATATTTGTACTGTCGCTCAATAAAAACATTATTTGGATCCTTACACAATTTGCTAAATCATTTGTCTTTCTCTTTAATCAAGGATAACAATTCGTTACTTATCCATTCAACGCTGCAGTCAGATTTTGCTTTCTTTATTTTTACTTTTATAGATGTGCATTTGATGTAAGTATTTATTTTGCTAATTAAGGTTGTGTACATGTCTTCACACGGTTCATTTGCATCTAACATAATTGGATTTTCCTTAAGTTTCTGCTTTAGTTTATTAGGATCTGTAACATAATAGTAATTTTGTTTTGGCTTCGAAGTACAAGGCTTTCTTTGAGACTTTGAAATTTCTATATCAATAATAATAACATTGTGATCTACTAAATCAAGCTTAGCATGATGTGCAACTATGGTATGAGTCGGGTTGTTTACAAAAAAGTGATCGATGTTAGAATTTATTCGTGTGGGAATCTTTTTGTTTACATTAAAATAGCTGTGCGAACGAAACAGATTCAGATACTTTAGAGTAAAAGCGTCTTCAATAAGAATATCAATATTGAAATCGCCTACAATCATTGAGTTCCGTTTAGAAATTTTTGAGATATTTTCTTCCAGAAAGGAGATAAATTTCTCTTTGTTTGACACAATCAGGTTTGGTTTTCTGTAAATACACATTATATCGAAAGAATTGTTATTAACTTTGACATTTGCTGCACAAATACTATCCGCATCATCACTATGTGAGAATAATTTCGTATAAGAGTGTTTTTTTGATACAAATATTATTACTCCTCCTGCCTCCTTACTTGGTCTATTTGCAGTTAATTTGGAAAATTCCTTCAAATTGAAGTAAATTTCATTGTGATCTGACAACCAACTTTCTGTAACGCATATAATGTCAATCTGCGAATTAAAACCTTTGATTAAAGCTTCAAAGTCGTCAATTTTATTTTTTATGGATCTTGCATTGATATACAAGATCTTGGCTGTGCTGTGTGTAGACAAATCAAAATTAGCAATGTTATCATAGAGAATATTACGTGGGGAGAAGGGAAATTGATGCATCTCTCAATTCATTGAAGAAGTCAACGTTGTGAATCTCTTTCACTTTTGCTTTCTCTGTGAGACGCACAAGTACCCTTCCGTCATTTACCCACGCAAATGCAATTTTTTTCCCCTTTTAAAGTCTCTCGCTTTCTTGAATAAATAGCTGTTAAATATTGTCAAAATTTCTTCTATGTACACTGGACGTGTTGTATTATCGTTGAAAACGAAACCGTTGTTAAGGTATTGCTTATCTCTGTTTCTCTTCTTATATGCATTGATGATTTGATCACGAGTACTTTTTTCTAAAAACTCGATTATGATCTTTGGTGGAGTAGTTATAGTTGTGCTGTTGTTTTCGTCGGTGCTATATGGCTTTCGGTAAACTTCTTTAAGATTGTCTTGTGTGATGCTTATATTTAATTTATTGCAGATTGTTGTGGCAATTAACTTGAGCGTTTCATCAGACTTAATCGGGATACCGGATAAACCTAAGCTGTAATTAAGTGTAGTTTGCTTGTGTTTTTCAATTTTTTGTTTATAAGTGTTGAATTGTTCTTAACATGCTAGAGATGACGTGGAGAAGTGGTGCCGAACATGTGACAAGTGTGCTGCAACCAGAGGACCGGGTAGGAAGATTCAATGCATCAGTACAACGTTGGATCGCCTTTTGAGAGGATTGCAGTAGATGTGGCTGGGCCTTTTCCAGAGACCAACGCTGGACAACATTCTGGTTGTAATGGACTATTTTAGCAAGTGGCCTGAGGCGTATGCCATCCCAAATCAAGAGGCCAAAACGGTGGTCGACCAGATTGTGTTTAACTGGGTGAGTAGGTTTGGCGTGCCTATGGAACTCCATTCCGACCAAGGGAGGAACTTTGAGTCAAACATCTTCCAAGGAATGTGCGGACTACTTGGCATTAAGAAAACGAGAACCACACCGCTTCATCCACAATCTGATGGGATGGTTGAAAGATTCAACCGGACCTTGAAAGAACACCTCACCAAGGTCGTAGGCGACTACCAAAGAGACTGGGATAGGCACGTACCGCTATTCCTGATGGCCTATAGAAGTGCAGTACATAGCTCGACAGGACAAACACCATCTGACATCCTCTTCGGGAAAACCATGCGGCTGCCCAGCGAACTTAGATTTGGATGCCCCACAGAGGAGCCACAGGACACGAACGAGTATGTGGACGACCTCAAGGAGAGGCTCGCTGACATCCATAAAAGAACAAGGGAACGGATGAAAACCTACAGCAACCGGATGAAGACACGGTACAACACAAAAGCGACAACGTCAGGATTCCAAGCAGGAGATCGTGTGTGGCTTTATAATCCTCATCGTCAAAAGGGATTGTCACCGAAACTTTAGCAAAACTGGGAAGGTCCTTATACTGTTGTCACGAGGATTAACGACGTGGTTTACCGCATCCAAAGAGGACTAAGAGGCAAGTTAAAAGTAGTTCATTGTGACCGGCTGCATCGATATAGTGGCGAGGCTGCAGATGGAATTATTCGGGACGAACAATCTTAAGGAGGGGGCAGTGTAACGTGAACCCAACATTTAATACCAATTTCCTAATCGAAAACGTTCAACCGAAAAACACATCTGAGAGCACTAGTGTAAGTGTAGAATTATTGAAGGAGAGAAAATGTTTGACAGTTGCAGTGGAGAGTGGAGACAATGTAGAAGCTACTGGAGAGTTCTAGTAGAAATGTCATTCGATATAAATAGCCCGCCCGAGGCAACCAGAGGGCAGTTTTGATTATAGAGTGATAAAGTGAAGAGTAAATTGTCTACAAGTGATAGTCCAAAAGTCGAGTTGATTTTATATTTCCATAATTTTTTGAAAATATTGCATATTTCAATAGTTTTACTATTTTTCAATTATCTCAAAAACTATGAGATATAGAAAAAAGTAGGTTACAGCGTTTGATAAAAAATTTATTTAAGCAACTAACTACATCTATTATTTTTTTATTGGCATTTGTAATCATGAGAAACATAATACTCAAAGTGATTTTTTAAAACTGTTTTTTTCGTAAATTTTAACCTTTGAGTTCAGTTATTTCAAAAACTATAAATTCAAACCACTTCATTTAAAATTCATTATAAAGTACAGATTTCTGGCTTTCATAAAAAGAATAATTTGTTTATGTAAGTTTTCCGGTTGTTCTACAATTTTTTTTTTTAGATTTGTAGTCAATTTTTATAACCGCCTAAACGGGGGGAGATAGACCCCCCTCCTATAGTTAAAAATGCTTGTATTGAACCCCTCCACCAAAAACCGTTATTTTGTCTTGTCGCCAAAGTTATAGTACTCGTGCCCTGGGGAACCTAATTATAAAAAAACGAATCTTGTGTCTTACCTCCTAGGTGATTCGAAAAAATACACTTTTTTGTAGTTGGTAAATTCTAATATTTCTTATCTATTAATCAATATCCTTACGTTTTCCACCCTTTTCAGATTTGTTTTTATCTGTTAAAACCTTTAATTTCCATACTTACTTTTATCAACTATTATTCCAATTTTTCTGAAAAAATGTTCTTCAATATCATTTTTCACATACCTATCAAATAATAAATTCAAAATGCAAAAAAAGTTTCTGCTCATCAATACAAAATTCCGTTTTTCATGAAATTTTGCAACGTATCAATTTCATTTTATCCCTTCGAATTGAAATTTCAGTACCTCAATCAGAACAATACGATCAGATGTTCAATTGTACATAAAATCATTGTATATGGAATCTATAGTACTTTCGAAAACGAAACGGGTCTCTAAAAGCCATCTATGCATCTGCCGGCGTACTAACATTCCCCTGTAATTTCTAGAGCGCCGGCGGATCAATAGATGGCTTTGAGCGGGCGTTTTTGTTTTCGATAGTACTATAAATTCCATATGCAATGATTCTTCTAACAAAAGAAAACTTGTGGAAAAATGGAGTCTACGTATTTCCTGTAAAATTGAACAAAATGCTATAAAATGTAAGACGTTTTCGTTCTGACCGAGATTGCAAAGCGAGCAGATAGGATTTAAGCCAGATCTATGAGGTCTACAATTCAGTTCCAGCATTTCAGTTCTGACTTTGAAAATTAAGCTCAAACGCTTCTTGATTTCGAAAAAGTACCTCGGGCTTTGCATTGCTGAAATAGCGTCTCATCTATGCGAGCTATGCAGTCGTATAAGGAATCTCTTAACGCAACGACATTGTAAGTTGGTAATGAAATTGCAAAATTATGCGTAACAGCCAGATCGTACCAGTTTTTGATTGGGCTATAACCATTGTGAAAACCAATCATTATGATCCGTTTTTGGATGTTTTGGTCTGATCGACTCATTACCTTGACAATGTAGTCCGCACTAGCCTTCAAGTTTTTTTAAAAATATGTGTGGTAGCCCAGATTCCACATGTATGGCATAGTTTGGGGTGTTTTAAGGCAGCTTGAAAATTCGTTTGAAAAAGTATCTTTGGATGTTTTCTAGTTCTTCTAACTGTTCATACCCATATACTTCATTTCCATAGCAAAGGCAGCTATTTACTGTAGAGTTGAAGACTTTAAATTTTGATGCTGGATCAACGGAATGGATCTTGCGTGATCTAAAAACCATAATTGTAGATTTCGAGCTATTGATTTTCAGATCCCAACTATCACAATATTGCTGTAGCCTTTATATTTGTACCTGTAGAGTAAGCGGGCTATCAGATAAGATAACAAGATCGTCAGCGTAAAGAAGGACTTCAATATTAATATCACCTATAGTGATACCTCCTGGGATGTGATTTTCAACATCATTAATAAAAATTGAGAATGGTAAAGGGCTTAAAACACAGCCTTGAGGAACACCAAATTGGCATTTAAAATCTCTAGATTTCTTTTGACCATTTTCTCATAGAATTTGATGAACTTGGATGATAAACCTATAACAGAAAGCTTGTGTATTAAAGACTTTCTATTGACCGTGTCAAATGCAGCCTTCAGATCGACAAAAAAGCATACAGACATTTTTTTTTATTTATAAATCATTTAGCTACAGTACATAGAACAAAAATTTGGTACCGTTATATTTGGAATGGCGAATCTTCTTCTTCTTCTTCTTCTTTTTCATTTTCGGCGTTACGAGTAGTGATCTTGAAGCGATCACAACTCTCCCACTTTTCTGCTTCACACTAGTGATCCGCCTGTGGGGTACGCCGCGTTGACCTCAGAAATCGTCGGCAAGCCTCCCGGTTTTGGATTGTTCCATGTCTGAGGCCAACTAAATGCTGCTGTTTTTGCATTTGCTTGTACCAGGAGTGTTTTGGCCTGCCTTTTCTTTTTCGTCGCGAATTTGTTGAAACGTTGTACGATATTGCCTTTTTGACGGGGTTCTGTGGATCTCTCCTTTGAACATGACAATACCAACTGAGCCGGTCGTGCTGAATTTTGTCCAAGATGGTACTTTTGACATGAAGGCTTCCACGGATCTTAGTACTTCTAATTCGATCAAGCTTTGTTACTCCTGCTGTCATCCGAAGCATCTTCATTTCGGCTGCCGTCAATTTGCTCTCATACTTTTTGTACATTGTCCAACATTGTGAACCGTATGTCAGAGCTGGACGGACAACTGCTGTGTAGAGTCTTCCCTTCAGCTTTGGGGGCATTTTTCGATCACAGAAGATAGCGGAGTTTTCTCGCCACTTCATCCACCCAACGCTTACTCGATGATTGATGTCGTCATCACAAGATGCTTCACTATTGATCATAGATCCCAGATATTTAAACTTTTCACACTTGGGAAGCACATTTCCATTCAAATAAATGTCTGGAATAGGCTTGTCTGGATCAGAAAAAGGGCAGCACAGGTATTCAGTCTTTTTAGCGCTAATACGGTACCCATTTCCTTCCAGAACATCAATCCAAACGTCAAGTGCTCGTTGCAGGGATGTAGGATCCTCACTTATGATGGCTCCATCGTCAGCAAAGAATAATTGTTGTACTTTATTGTCCGTTACTTTTCCTTCGAGCAAATAATCTAGAACAGCAATAAAGAGCAGTGGACTCAAGACACTTCCCTGATGTACACCTACTGTTATTTGGAATTCTTCGGTGACTCCAGCTGGGCATCTCACTTTTGTAACTGCTCCTTCGTACATGTCCATAATTATTCGCACATAGGCTTCAGGAACTCCTCGGTGTCTGAGGGCCACCCATATCAGATCTCGTGGTTGTCGATCGAATGCTTTTTCGAAGTCAACCAACACAATATGCAAATCCTCTAAGGCATCTCGGTGTTTTTCCATAATGATCCTTATGCTTTGGATTGCGTCTGTAGTTGACTTACCCGCGACAAACCCGCATTGGTCATCAGACAGCCTTATTATTTTCCGCAGTCGGCTATCCAAAACCCGCTCAACGATCTTCATAGTGTGGGACATCAACTTGATCGAACGATAGTTGTCACAGCTTCTGGTATCTCCCTTTCCCTTGTACATTGGAAGAAGAAAACTTTCCCTCCATTGATTAGGCAAACTGTCACCTCTTACAAGTTTGGAGATGAGAATCGTGAGCCATCTTAACCCGATGTCTCCCATATTTTTCCAAAACTCATATGGTACCTCGTCTGGCCCAATCGCTTTGCCTTTTTTGGAGTTCTTAACTGCCTCCCTAACTTCTTCGACTGTAACGTCGGATACTTCCGTAAAGTTAGGTGCAGCTGTTGGAAAGTTGCGCCGAGTAAACTGTTCATTCAAAAGATCATCACAATACTGTCGCCACCTGTGAAGAATTTTGTCGTCATCCACAAGTAGCACTCCTTGAGCATCATTGATGAACTTCGGCGAACGAATCTCCTGCGCATTTCTCCTTCTCTGAGCGGCTATTTTGAAAATGGTTGCTCCCTTATTCAAGTTGCTTTGTCTTAGTTCTTGGATTGCCTGATTTGCTTCAGCAGCTGGGGCAGAAATCTCTTCCAGCTCTCGATACAGGCCCTCCGTGCTTTTTGCTTGAAGTTGGGCGCACTTTTTCTTCGCTTCTTTTCTGCAGCTCTTGTATTCCATTTTGAAACGCGCTTTTTCATTTGTATTTCTTGAGGGGCACTTCGACCAAGCTTGGAAAGCTGCTTTCTTCTTTCTAATCACTGCTTTAGCTTCATCATCCCACCACCAGGTTTCTTTAGCTTGTTGGTGGTGTCCTTTTGAGACTCCTAACAGTGATTTGGCTCTCTCTAAGCAGGTTCGTTGTAGGCGATCCCACATATTTTGTGCCGTGATTGCATTTGAAACTGCGTCGATGGTATTACACAGCTGACTTTGCATATACGAAATGAATTGCTGTCCTTTAGTTTTCTCCAGATTGTACCACTTGATTCTCCCAGGAGCCTTTGTTTGTTTGACTTCCTTCACCGCATCCGTAAAAAATTCTGTTAAAAGAAGACGGTGTTGTTGAGCGGCAGCTTCTCCTAGTATCACTTTGCAGTCTTTCACCCGAGATTTCATGTAATTGGTTACCAAATGGTAATCAATCTGGGTTTCATTTCCTCCACTGCTGTAAGTGATAAGGTGTCGGTCTTGTTTGATGAACATGGTATTTAGTACAATTAGACCGTATGACTTACACATACTTAGAATATCTTCACCCGGAGTGTTCCTGGTGCCGAATCCCAAACCTCCATGGCAGTCTTCATAATCCTCGTTTGTCTTCCCGACATGTCCATTCAAATCTCCTCCAACAAACAAATACTCTTCTTTTGGGATGTTCTTAAGTAGGTTATGAAAATCAAGCCAGAATGCATCTTTTTCCTCCTGCTCACACCCTATTTGGGGAGCATATGCACTGATTATATTCCAGACCTTTCCTTCCATCACCAATTTAAGAGACATCAAACGGTCACTGGACTTCAAAATGGTCAACACGCTGTTACATAAACTTTGGTCAAGTATGATACCGACTCCGTTCCTACCATGTACCGTTCCATAGTAGAACATCTTGTAAGCCTTGGTCTTTGCATCCAAGAAACGGGCTTTGTTTGCTGTGTTTCGCCATTTCGTTTCCTGAACACACAAGATGTCCACTCGCCTCCTTCTCATCATCTCTTCGAGTTCGAGACTTCTACCAGTCATACTTCCAACGTTCCAACTCGCGACTCTAAATTTTCGTCCAACTCGTCGCATTACTTTGCTAGCCCCCGGAATCCGTATAGCTCTGACCCGAACATTGCTGCTCGGTCCAGGATCAGCTCCATGCATAGCAATGGAACTGCCTGGCGGGGTAGTGCTTCTTATGTTCGCAAGTACTTCCATAATGCTCAAAATTTTTCAAAAATTTTCCTTTCATCCTTTTCGACACATGCATGCTCCGTTTAATGAGTTTGATTTCCCTTTTACTACACCGGTGATCTCCAGTCGTGTAAACCCCGGGATCTGCATGCATACTTGGGGAGAGTTTTTAGGTGGTATGTGTGTCGCTAGACTCACTTTGATGTTAGTCGTCTAGATATGATTGTTCCTTTAGTCGCCTTTTACGACAAGCGGGGAGGCGCTGCAGTGCTATTCTAACCCGACACTACACGGGTATGGCGAAACTGATTATATTTAAATTTGGATTGGGTAACAAAAGTTTTTCAAAGTAAGTCGCGAGAAAGTTTACATCGATTAAAAGTGTATTCGTATTATTCTGACTATTTAAGAAACGGACAGTACTCCAAAAAGATTTTGAACTCTTGGTTAGCCCGATTAGATATAAAACTTGGCGCTATGGTTATTTGTTTTCTGAAAAGTTTCAAAAAATGCCAAAGACTTCTGCATAGAGATTTCTACAGTCATTGTCGTATCATTTAGAATGAAATGTATGCCTGTTGCTATTTTCATTAGTGAAATTAGATGATTGTCTAATCGCAGTAAGAATCGAAGCTGATATTTCTTCTATGCTGGTACTTCAATGTACGGCAAATTCAATACATGCTGAATTAGTTTTCTGACATAATTGTCACAACGACAATACTGATGCGGCTAGTAACACATGAAACGTCAACACAACACAACACAAGAGAGAAGAGACGTCAACAGACAGTTCAGTGGGCGAGCGTTCGTAGATGTGTTCGGTTCATTCTATTTCTTTCATCTCGTTCGAAACTAGTTAACGAATATTTACCAAAAGTCGTTGTATTTTAATTTATAACTTAACTATAATAAAAGACAAAACCTTATTAATAGACTAATCTTCAATTCGTTTTATAGTATTTTCCTATGTGTGCGTTTTCGCAATCTGCCTCACACGCATATCAGTGTGTACCACCGTCTTCGTTGACGTCGACTGTATATGAACAAACACAACCATTCGTACCTTCTTCTCTGAGTGCCCCGGCTGCGTTCGGCTTAAATACGTTGCCAACGTATGCAAATGCTCCTAGATTTTCTTGTACTCATAATAACAAAGTAAATACGAATATGTGGGAATATACTACCAGCAACCCGGTTCCATATGGACATTCAGTATCGCATTTCAACCCCTACGCGGACATCCGCGGTATAGTGAAGTTAATACCCGATTTCGATCCATCTTCGGATAGAACTTTTGATTCGCGACAGTTCCTAAATCGAGTAGGAATGTTGATGTCCGCCTATAAATGGGACGACCAAACAGTCCTTTTCGCTGTTCAACAAAAAATGACGGGACCAGCGAAATATTGGGTAGATTCCCAACAGATTTTTGAAAACTGGCAACAGTTCGTTAATAGATTTCTAGCTGATTTCCCATGCAGCGAAAACGTCGCGGATGTCCACATTAAGATGGCTAGTACGAAACGTAACCTGAATGAAACGCCGCAAAATTATTTTTATAAAATGGTGTCGATCGGAAAAAAAGGCTTGTTGCCCGAGACTGCAATTGTGCGACACATTATAAATGGCATAAATGAACCGGATTTGAAAAAGAAAATATCAAAAGAATATGCGGAATGCAATCCACTGCTGTTAGACATAAATCATTACTGCGATTATAATGAAATTCGAAGTGTCGTGTCGAGCAATAAATCTCATAGTCCAAATAAAGTGTTCGAATACAGCAATAACGCCAATGTAAAGAAACAAGACTTGACATATACAAAAAAAAGTTCCGAGATCGCGCAAAATAATTCAGTGAAGTGCTACAATTGTTTTAAAATGGGGCATTATTCAAAGAATTGTTCTGAGCCGCAACGGAAAGAGAGATGTAGCCATTGTGAACGTACGACACACAAAAGTCATATGTGTCCTCAGATAACGAAGTCTAACATTCACAAAATCGAAAACTCAACTAAAATCAAACTCGAAATATCGAACGATATAATCAAGAAACCGATTAAAATCAACGGAGTGGAAATGCTAGCTTTCATCGATCCGGGGAGCCAGTACTCCCTCATACGTAAGTCTTTTGCAAAACAATATTTTCCAAATTTCTCAAAATGCATGAAACCCCTAATTGGTTTCGGTGGTGGTCGGTATGTGTGCACGAGCAAAGTTGAGGCAGATGTGGAAATCGACAACAGCCTGTACACCATCGATCTCGTCTTAGTCGAAGACGACTATGTTAGCGAAGACGTTTTACTGGGACGAGACATCCTCTGCCGTGAGGGAAATCGACTAATTATCGAAGGCGACGAATGTCGCATGGAAGTATTTGACAAATCAAAATCTCCTCTGATTTAACAGCAAACGAAGCCGATAAACTGAAAGTTTTGCTCACGAAACATCGCCGCAGCTTTGCCAAAACCATATCCGAACTGGGTGTAAGCACCGTCACTAAAATGCATATCGACCTTACCACTAACGTCCCTGTCAACATGAAGGCATATCGACCAGCTTTTGCTTAAAGACCAATAGTTAGGGACATAATCGCAGACCTTTTGAAAAACGGCATCGTCCGCCCATCGAACTCTCCTTACGCTTCTCCGGTTGTATTGGTGGAGAAGAAAAATGGTGAACATAGACTCTGTGTGGACTACAGGTGTCTAAATCGTATAACTGTTAAAAATCCGTTTCCTATGCCAATTATGGAAGAACAATTTGCTCAGCTTGCTGGAAATCGATATTTCACGACCTTGGATATGCGCATGGGATATCATCAGATCGAAATCGACGAAAATTCTAAGCCATTCACTGCTTTTATCACTACCGAAGGACATTTTGAGTATAACCGTATGCCGTTTGGATTGGTTAACACGCCCGCGGTATTTCAAAACCTAATGAATCAACTCATAGCGGACATGAGACACGGTGAAGTTTTGGCATATCTGGATGACGTCATAATTCCTAGCAAGACCACTGCCGAAGGGTTTGACCGCTTGGATAGATTTTTAACGCTGCTGGATCAATACGTCCTAACGCTTCGATTGGACAAGTGCAAATTCCTGTCTACAACAATAACACATCTGGGCCATATTATTGACGCTAGCGGTATAACTCCGGGAAACGAAAAGGTGAGTGCCATCACAAATTTTCAAACACCTACCAACATCACCGAGGTAAGACGTTTCTTGGGACTTACGGAATTTTCCCGAAAATTTGTGCCCCAATATGCGTTTATTTCCAAGCCACTGAAACAACTGCTTCACAAAAATGAAAAATTCGATTGGGGTGTTACTCAAGAGAACGCGTTTAGAAAACTCATCGAAATTCTTAGCCGACCACCAATACTTACACTGTACGATGCTGGAGCCCAACACGAAGTCCATACCGATGCAAGTAGCATTGGGCTTGCCGGCGTAATGTTGCAGTCCACCGACAACAGAACTTGGAGACCAGTTTTCTACTACAGCTGCCATTGTTCCGATGTCGAAAGCAGGTACCATAGCTACGAACTGGAGGTTCTTGCCGTGGTCGAGACCCTTGAACGTTTCCGGATTTACCTGCTGGGTAAACACTTCCGCCTTGTTACCGATTGTTCTACCGTTGCCAAGGTCAAAGAAAACAAGGAACTTAAGTCACAAATCGCACGTTGGTGGTTGAAACTTTTAGAGTTCGATTTCGAAGCTATACATCGACAGGGAAGCCGTTTGGCACACGTGGATGCCCTAAGCCGATCCCCCGATGAGCCGTCAGCTGAATTCGAAACCGACGGTCTACTTTTTATCGTGCCTATCGATGTAGACGACTGGGTGCTCTCCATGCAGCTTC
This sequence comes from Melanostoma mellinum, assembly GCA_914767635.1. Classification (NCBI taxonomy): domain Eukaryota; kingdom Metazoa; phylum Arthropoda; class Insecta; order Diptera; family Syrphidae; genus Melanostoma; species Melanostoma mellinum. The sequence continues at coordinate 103,071,001 of OU612060.1, forward strand.
AAGATAACAAACTTCGTGAGATCGTAGCAGTATTGAAGGGGGAGCAAAAATCATCGCAAGAGACGCAGCTAAGGAAGGACTACCGTTTGCAAAATCATCGTCTGTATCGAAAGGAGGGTAACCAACTGAAATTTGTAGTCCCGAAACACATTCGCTGGAGAAGCGTCCAGTATTGTCATGACCAGATGGGACATTTTAGTCTTGAGAAAACTATGCAGCAAATCCAACAGACTTTGTGGTTCCCCAAGATGCGAAAATACGTAAAAGAGCACATCTTGGCATGTATCACGTGTTGTTATAACAAATCTCGTGGAGGTTAGCCCGAGGGTCGATTTTACCACACTGATCCTGAGCCCATCCCTTTTCGTCTGATGCATATCGATCACCTTAGACCTTTCATTCGATCATGCAAAGATAATACTCACATTTTAGCTGTATCTGATGCTTTCAGCAAATTTTTCATAGTTAAAGCTGTGAAAAGCACGAAAACCGCTCCTTTTATAGACATCATCAACGAATTTACATCTTATTTTGGTTTGCCATCACATCTCGTCACCGACCGCGGTACTGCTTTCATATCTAGAGCTTTCGAAACTTACTGCGAAGAGAATAATATTTACCACACGAAGAACGCCGTCCGTACACCGAGGGCAAACGGTCAAGTTGAAAAGGCCAACCAAATTATTTTGTCCTACCTCCGAACCACCTCCGAAAATCCCAGAAATATGGACCGCACGCTGAGAGACCTGCAATGGACCGTGAATTCGCAAGTGAACTCTACTACTGGCTTTTCTCCGAATGAGCTGATATTCGATTTTCAAGTCAAAAACATTATTCAAAATCGACTCGTCGCTGCCCTGCAGGATGACGACATCAGAAATCCCGATGCTCCCACAGCAAGTCAAAAGCGGGAGCAGGCTGTTGTGAACATTCATCGCGAAAGAGAAAAATGGAAAGCACGTTTTGATCGGCGGCACACTCAACCTATACGCTACAGTGAACACGACCTGGTGGTCATACAAAATGAACCTGCAGCCACTGGAGAATCACGTAAACTTGAGCCGAAATTTCGTGGATCGTATGTAGTTTCACGTGAACTGGGAAATGATCGTTACCTTATTGAAGATCCTCCCGGTCTACAGTTAACATCGCGAAAATTTTGCCCTGTCTTTGCTTCAGATAAAATGAAACCCTGGTGCAGTAATTTCGTCGACCTGGTTGAGGGTATATCCAATGATGATTCCGATCTGGATCCTGATACTCCGTCATCCGAAATCGAGGACGATTTAATGTCAGAATTGGCCGACTGTCACAACGACAACACTGATGCGGCTAGTGACATATGAAACGTCAACACAACACAAGAGAGAAGAGACGTCAACAGACAGTTCAGTGGGCGAGCGTTCGTAGATGTGTTCGGTTCATTTTATTACTTTCATCTCGTTCGAAACTAGTTAACGAATATTTACCAAAAGTCGTTGTATTTTAATTTATAACTTAACTATGAATGATAAAAGACAAATCCTTATTAATAGACTAATCGTCAATTCGTTTTATAGTTATTTTTCATCCTTTGACATAATTGTTTACAATATTTCTCTCCATTTCAATCTGAGAGTATTTTCTGTCGATAGTGGGCTTATAATGTTATTTTCCGTGCAACAGGAAACGACAATGGGGAGATGCGACGAAAATTAGCTGGAAGTACTTCAAAGTTTTCTGTAATACTAGACCAACCTCTAATAAGACATAAATCTATCACAGAGCAACCCTGAGAAGAAATAAATGTAAAGTTACCATTAAAGTCGTTAGAATATATTCCATTTAGTAAAAAAAATCCAAAGTCTTCTTTCATTTCAAATAGATATTTTCCATTCTGGCTTAGGCAACTATCTAAAGATTTTCTTTCGATTGAAAATCGACCGCTATTTAAGCCAATTGCATTTTGGTAGTCACTTATACGACCATTTAAATCTCCGATTATCATCAGAATTTCGAAATTGATGTTGTTATGAAAGTTATTAAGTTCATTATACTTGGTATTCCAATCATTATAATTGAAGTATATCGGAAGTATCTGAAAATGTTTTCTCTGATAACTGATCTCTATGATAGTTATATTGTGGTCAAAGCTTTTGAAATCGATGCGAACATTTTTATAAGTGTTTTTTATACCAAACATTTGACCACCACTAGCTCTTTCAAGTCTGGAGTTTCTGATTGCTGGGAGACATTTGATGTTAAATTCTCTAAAATATTTAGTGAAATGTAAAAAAGTTTCCAACAAAATAAAATTGGCAGACGGCAGCACTTTCCTATCTTAGGTTAACGGCTCGCGTACACTGAATCCGATTTATCGGCCGACATCGGAACGGAACTGTTCGGACGACAAGCTCGGACGTTCGTCTGCATACACTGCTGCCGTTCTCTGACGATAGCTGACAGACAGCCTGTTATTGAATTTATTTATTTCAGTTCAATTGAAACATTTTTCCAGAGATTTTTAGTGACGTATATATTATTATACGTCTTAGAAAACTTATTCCACAGTGGTGTCCTACTAAAAACGAAATTTATTAGCTTTTCACTATCCGTTGTGTATTTTTATAGGCAAGCTGACGTCCGACGTCCGATAAATCCAAGCAAGTTCGGATTTGTCTGTTGATCGGATGAAGTCGGACGACATCGGACGACATCTGACGTTGTCGGTTGTAGTGGTGTACGTGCTCTCTTTGTTTAACACATGTTTGGTTCGAACGTCAGAGTTCGGCCGACAACGGCCGATTATTATTCGGACGATGTCTGATTTAGTGTACGCGAGCCGTAAGACCTGAACCTTCATCATATACGTATGAACCGACAGGTGGCACTGTCGACTCAGAGCTGTGGCGGCACTGAATCGACAGTCACGCCTCTACCAATTCACATCAGCAAGAAACCAAGTTTATAGATTTTTCCATAGTTTAAAAATACCAAGTTACCAACGGCCAAATAGGTTAGCTTTTTAGAAAAGTTTCACTTGTTCAGTAGTATTCAACAGCAACAGACAATCTTAATTTCATTTCGCTTAAAGTGTTCATTTGTTAATAAATGTATTTGTGTTGAAATAAGAATTTTCATATTAATAAAACAAAACAATAAACATTCTAACAAACTATTTGCTTTGATTGTTCGGTGACAATTTTCTCAGTGGTTGCTTTCTATTTAGCTCAGTTGCTGTCAAATATAGTTGGTGTCTGTGAAAAGGCACCACAAATTGGTGACCCCGACGTGATGCGACTGAGTTACAACCATCACGAAAACATACAAAAATAACCAGAACACACGTAAGTCATTTCATTTTTTTCCTGTTTTCAAAATGATTGCCCGAACCCCAGCAAAAGATCACGAGTCAGAAGGAACGGCTGAAGAAAATAAGACCCCAGCACCGGAAAACTTAAATCAAAGCCTTCTTGACTTAGAAAGTGATCCATTTTTTAACAACGAATCTCATAAAGGCTCCGACCCTCAAACAATAATACCGCCTATGTTTGTGCCACAACATCACGATCACGTGCAACAGGGGTACGTGTATGCCGTGAATCTACACCTTCCGCAATTTTCGCCTGAGTCGCCAGACATTTGGTTCGCGATCGCAGAAGCAGATTTCACGGCCAACCGCATCACCAGCGACGCTCAAAAATACAATCAACTCCTAAAGGCATTACCACTGCACATAGCCAACCAATTAATTGATATAGTGACGAACACTCCACCCCAGGACAAATATAAGACACTAAAAGCGGCAATACTCGAGCGTTTTTCCGAGTCCCGACAAAAGCAATTGCAAAAATTGCTAAGGGAACAGGTCCTTGGAAACAAAAAACCTTCCCAACTTCTCCGGGAAATGCGAGAGCTGGCAAAGAACGCTGTTAGTGACGAAGTGCTTCACCAGCTGTGGTGAGAACGTCTCCCAGAAAGGATTCGCCCATTGCTTGTGGTCTCTGATAACCTCCAAGACCTGAAAGCACTAGCAGAGACTGCAGATCGCATTATGGATGCACTGGGTGGTGCTTCTGTCATGTCCGTCAATGCGAAAGACTTTGTTCATCCAACTGATTTTGCTCATCCAAATACAAGAACATCAAGCTCGCAGGCAATCCATCGACTGGAATGTCAAGTTCAGGATCTGACACTGACGGTGAAAGCGTTTCAAAATGAACTGCAAAGTTTGCATCTCGCCCACCAACAGACGCAAAACCAGCTATTGGAGATGCAGCTGCGTCAACAATTTAAACCAGGATCCCGTGAAGCGCTAACACCGAAGTCACACAAACAGCCGGAGCAACATGTCCACCGTTCAAGAGCCAGATCAATAACTCCAAGCCGCAACGGGATCTGCTACTATCATAACCGGTGGGGAAAAGAAGCTCAACACTGCACAAAACCCTGCAAATTCGTCTCTCCAAAATCCAACCAGGAAAACTAAAAGAGCTGTCACTGATTGCAGCAGTTGGTGACAGCATAGCTACTTCACTCCCTGCTAAGGAAATACGGCTCCACATCCACGACTATTGCACTAACAAAACTTTCCTTATAGATTCCGGCTCAATAGTGTCCTTAATTCCTACCCACTTTCTCAACAATAAACCAGACAAAAATGAACTCGTTTTATACGCAGCAAATACCTCGCCCATTAACACTTACGGCACTAAAATTCTAAAGCTAGATCTAAACCTCCGAAGAAGTTTCTCTTGGCCATTCATAATTGCGGACATTGAAACTGCGATTATAGGCGCCGACTTCTTAGTCAACTTCAACCTCCTCGTGGACTTAAAACATCAACGGCTCATCGATCCACTCACCTCACTATCAACCAAAGGTGAATCTCTGGAAACAAAAACGTACAACGTCTCGACGATCGATGAGTCCATTCCAATCCAATATGCAGAAATCCTAAAACAGTTCATTAACATAACCAAACCGACACGCAGTCCAAACCTCAACAACATCGAGTACGCTCATCGAATAAATACAAAAGGTCCTCCAGTATCTGCACGCGCCTACAAGTTAGCCGGAGAAAAAGCAGCAGCGGCAAAATCTCAAATCTCCGAGATGTTGGAAGAAAATATCATCAGACCTTCGAAAAGTCCATATGCAAGTCCCATTCATCTCACGAGAAAGAAGAATAACGAATGGCGACTTTGTGGAGATTATCGACAGCTAAACGCCAACACTGAAGCTGATAAGTATGCGCCTCCACTCGTACACGATCTCTTTTCTCGTTTGAATGGTGCTCGCATCTTCACAAAATTAGATTTGGACAGAGCGTACTATCAGATACCGATGCATCCAGAAGATATTCACAAAACGGCCATAATAACACCCTGGGGACTATTCGAATATCTAGTCATGCCATTCGGTCTTCGAAATGCAACCCAAACGTTCCAGAGATTTATGGACTCTATCTTCCGAGACCTGGAATTCGTTTTTGTCTATATTGATGACATCCTCATAATGTCCCAAGACGAACAACAACACCACCAGCACCTAAAAATAGTATTCGAACGACTATCATCTGCATCACTGACTATTAATCTAAAAAAGTGTGTATTTGGTCAACCAGAGGTAAATTTCCTTGGTTACATCATCAATGCCCAAGGTTATGCACCAGCCAACGAACGAGTCAACGCTATACTAAACTACACCAAACCCGAGACCATAGAAGAACTCAGACGCTTCCTCGGAATAACAAATTATTACAGACGATGTATTCCACAAGCTGCTCATTCCCAAATACCTCTCAACAATTACCTGAAGAAGTCCATCAAAAAAGACAAAACCAAAATTATCTGGTCAGAAGAGGCAACCAAAGCATTTGAAGAATGCAAAACAAAAATTGCAACCGTCACTCTCCTGGCATACCCATCTCCAAATGTTGCGATGACTCTAACAACGGACGCATCGTCAACCGCGATTGGAGCGAAGTTAGAGCAATTTGTCAATGGTTACTGGCAGCCGCTTGGTTTCTTCTCTCGAAAACTAAGTTCATCCGAACAACGCTACAGCACCTACGACCGGGAGTTACTTGCCATATTCGCGTCAATAAAATTCTTCCACTATCTGTTAGAGTGTCGCAGCTTCACAATAAAAACCGACCATAAGCCGCTCATCTACGCCTTCAAACAAAAACACGATAAAGCTCCTGATCGAAGAATAAGGCAACTTGATTATATCTCACAATTTTCTACGGACATAGTCTACGTAAAGGGTGAGGATAATCTTGTTGCAGACGCTTTATCCAGAATTAACACCATCGGCATGCCAACAATACTTTCTCCACAAACAATCAGAGATGAGCAACGAAACGACGAACATCTTCGTGACCTAATTGCAAGTTCCTCAACCCTACATCTTCATGAACTGCAAGCAGAACCAGACGTCAAAATATACTGCGACATTTCTACTGGCATAGTCAGGCCATACATTCCTCTGTCACTTCGAAGAACAGCATTTGAAATAATACATAACACCGCGCATCCCAGTGGAAGAACAACTTCACGTCTGCTGCGAGAAAAATTTATCTGGCCTGGAATACGAAAAGATGCTTTACAATGGTCTCGAGAATGCATAGCATGTCAGAAATCTAAAGTTCATCGTCACAACAAAGTTCAACCTGACCACATCGTTGTTCCAGACTCCAGATTCAACCATCTTCACATCGACATAATTTTTCTCCCAATGGTCCAAGAGTTCCAGTACTGCCTCACCATGATAGACCGTTTTTCGAGGTGGCCAGTAGCAGTTCCCATCAAGGACATGACCGCAGATACTGTCGCAACAAGTTTGTTCACCCACTGGATTGCTCACTATGGTTCTCCTGTGACTATAACAACGGATCAGGGATCACAGTTCGAGTCAGCTCTCTTTCAAGCTCTCACCAATCTCGTTGGAAGTAAGAAAACACGAACAACACCATACCATCCACAATCCAACGGAATGGTCGAGCGAATGCACAGAACTTTGAAAGCAGCTTTAATGTGCTCACCAAAACCCTGGATCGACATACTGCCAACAGTCTTACTCGGTTTGAGGACATCATTTAAGGAAGACATACAATCCACTCCAGCAGAAATGCTATATGGAACGTGTTTGAGGATACCTGGTGAATTCTTCGTGTCATCTGATCTACCGCCAGACCCTTCAGCATTCATAATAAAACATCGCGAGTATATGAGTGGAATACGACCAACTCCGACAGCTCATCACATTAAATCAAGAATGTTCATCCTGAAAGACCTGAACACATGTTCACATGTTTGGTTGCGGTGCGACCATGTCAAAGCGCCACTTGAACCACCGTACCAAGGTCCTTACAAAATCCTCGAGCGAACTTCGGATAGAATCTACAAGATACTTGTTAACAGTCAAGAAAAACATGTATCTATTGACAGACTAAAACCGTGTTACATAAGCAAAACCGACAGTGAATACTCTGAAGACTCACCTGCATCCAGTCAACAATCATCCAGTCAACAATCATCCAGTCAACAATCAACCAGTCAGCAAATCCAACCACATCTGTGGGGTTCAAGCATGGATCCACCTCAACGCACGTACCAGCAAAATCCAAAACGATCCGTGCATTTTCATCCATCCAGATGAAACCCACTCGGGGGGGAGTGACTGTGGCGGCACTGAATCGACAGTCACGCCTCTACCAATTCACATCAGCAAGAAACCAAGTTTATAGATTTTTCCATAGTTTAAAAATACCAAGTTACCAACGGCCAAATAGGTTAGCTTTTTAGAAAAGTTTCACTTGTTCAGTAGTATTCAACAGCAACAGACAATCTTAATTTCATTTCGCTTAAAGTGTTCATTTGTTAATAAATGTATTTGTGTTGAAATAAGAATTTTCATATTAATAAAACAAAACAATAAACATTCTAACAAACTATTTGCTTTGATTGTTCGGTGACAATTTTCTCAGTGGTTGCTTTCTATTTAGCTCAGTTGCTGTCAAATATAGTTGGTGTCTGTGAAAAGGCACCACAGAGCTGTGGTTTTAGAGGAATTAAAGAACTTTCTTCTTCTTTAAATTCTCTTAGGCTGTGGTTGATTGCTATATTTAACCACACAAATGTAAAATAAAACAAAAACTAGTATTTAGCTGTGTATTAATTTATTTATTTTTGATCCTTTTTTGGTACTTTCGGTTCTGTTTTCAAAATAATAATAATATGAACAAGTAAGATTTATTTTGAAAAATCATTTTGGTTGTCATGAAATTGTTAGGAAAAAATAACAATTAGTTCGTTGTCATGATATCTAATTAGTTAATTTGAGTGTATATTTTTGTTTGGAAAAAATAACAATAGGGCTGTTTTTTTGGGAGGCTGTCCGGTACCTTGTATGGTAAGTCCAAAAAAACGGTTCGCGTTTTTATGTTTGATGGTTGGTATCCGTGACGAGTTGTCAAACAAATGAAAGCAAATTTTTGTTTACTTCACACAAGAAAACAAAAGATATTAGAGATTATTATTATTAAAGATATTAAAGAAGTTCACCTAAATATGGAAATCCAACTTATTCGCTGCTTTCTGCAAATAAGTAATGCATTAGAACATAATTAATATAAAAATATCTTTTCTTACCTCTTTCTTTCTTGAGCCATGTTTGTTTACAAATATACTTTTTTCAATCAACTGGGAAATGTCAAAAATAGCCGTGTTCACAAAAGTATGCAAGTATTTTCTTGTGGTTTTATTTCTCTGTTTACACGCTTGGGTTCAGTTCACTTGAGAGTGAATGAGAACAAGTGCGAAAAACTTTCAAATGTCGGTAATCCACTAAAATACATTACTTAAAAGTTTAAAAGTTCAATAATTATATTTTAAAAGTGTCTTAAGAAATAAGACACAAGCGGATACTTATCTGTATAAGAATCAACTTCCGCTTCATGGTATATATGTAACGAATAACGAAATCGAGTTTACTATTCCTTAATGGTTATTAATTGTAGATTAAATAAGTCTGGAACAGATGGCGCTTTTGTTGTTATTAATCATAGATTGCATAAATCTAGAACAGATGGCGCCTTAAGCGAATTTCTTTACAGAGAACTGTAAAACATTGTCCCTTGCACCTCACAGATGGCGACCTACAGCAACGCGTGGCCGCGTCTGCTAGTAATCAATAAATAAATCTATTTTAAGATAAGACGTAGTAAATACTATTGGAAAAAATGTCAACATTCACCGAAAAATGTGTTAAGGAACTGTGCAAAAAAGAACCAAAAAATAGTTTAACAGAGCTTTTTTCGTTTCTTTTACGATATATTATTATATACCTATGAACCTGCAAATTAAATAATCAAAATCAATAAATTTCTACAATTCAAAAATCGTTACCAAAATTCTTTTCTTTTCTATTCTATTCTTGTACAAAATTCATTTCCATTCACTTGTGAACACGTCCTTTTTCTGTTGTTCGAGCCTCTAGTCGCACCAACATTTAAAAATGAAACATCGAAAAACTCATTCGAACTCGAATAATCTATCCCTTGTAAGTTTTACTCATCCTTTTATCCTTTGTATCTTTTGTTGTTGTTGCTTTACATGTATTTACCATACAAGGTACCGGACAGCCTCCCAAAAAAACAGGCCTAATTAGTTTGGTTGTCATGATAATTAAATTAGGTAATTTGAATTTATGTTTTTGTGAAGTGTTTATGGTTGCCACACTATTCCCCCCTTAAGAGGTTTCAGAAAGAAATTTATAACTTAAAATTAACTTGTTTCGACTTTCTTGAATAAGTCTTTTGTGGCCTATCCATCGTTGATCCCCATATATAAGCAGGTTGTTGTTGAGTGGCATTTGAATCAATTCCTGATTCAATAGTATCTTCATCAGCCTTAGTTAGCTGGTTTCAATCGGCTGACGGAAATATTTTTTTCGGTACCATTAATGTCGAGTTTGTAAACTATGTCTGATACTCTTTCTATTATTTTGTATGGTCCCACGTACGGTTGTTCTAAGGGTGCCTTCACATGATCACATCGAAGAAACGCATGAGTACATGTATTTAAATTCTTTAAAATGAATAACCTGCTTTTTGTATGATGAGCTGTTGAAGTAGGTCTTAGGCCGCGCATAAATGCCCTGTGTTTTTCAACAAATATTTGTGGATTTCCTGGTTGATCAGAACTTACCAGAAACTCTCCAGGAATTCTCAAACTAGTGCCATACAACATCTCTGCTGGAGTCGCTTGGATGTCTTCCTTAAAACTGGTACGAAGATAAGCAAAACTGTAGAAGGCTTAGGTGAACACATGAGTGCAGCTTTTAAAGTTCTGTGCCATCTTTCAACCATCCCATTCGATTGAGGGTGATATGGCGAGGTCCTGTTTTTGTGGGCTCCTATTGAACTTGCTAAAGCTGAGAGCAATGTTGATTCAAACTAAACTGCGAACCTTGATCCGAAGTGATAGTTCCTGGTGCTCCATAGTGTACGACCCAGTTGTCCCAGAAAGCTGTAACAATTGTCTCAGCAGTAATGTTGTAAATGTCGACCACAATGTAGGAGCTGCTCCAAGAAATTCCTCTCTCACAAGACGCCTTTCCAAATAAAACACTCCTTCTTTGCTATCTTTTATAAATTTGTTTCACGTAGGATTTTATTAATTTAGAAAATATAATGTTTCATGACTTGGAACCTGAAGGGTAAAATGTTTTAATTTAGAAAATTTAATTGAATAGAAAATCAACCAAGTAAAAAAAAAAAATGGCTGAAGGCCCAAGACCAATTTTGATTAGAAGCTGTTCGCTGGTTGGCTGTTGTTGTGAATGCCTGGTCGTCGCTATGCGACGAACCACTTTGCAAGAAAAAAGTACTAGATTTGTGCAAAAATTGGTTATTGATTATTTAATGTAAGAGGGTGAACCATGAATTGGTACCAAACTCTAGTTTTTTGATTATGCTGGAGAGTGGCACTGTTCACACTGGAGTCGTGTGAACATTACCGCCCCCCTTGGCGAGATACGCCAAAAAAAATGTTACTGAAAATAAAGTAAGTGAAATTGATTAATTGGCAATTAGTTAATAGGCAATAGGCACAGTTTTACTATGGGTCGGACTATTTCTCCGTTTTGGGTCTTTAGTGTTGCGACTCTGACTCGACCATCGGAACCCGGGTGTATATTTATAACACGCCCTAAACGCCATTCGGTAGATGGCAGATTTTCCTTTTTAATGATGACCAAATCATCAACTTTAATGTCGGTTTGAGGTGTTTTCCATTTGTGTCGTTGATGTAGTTCCTTGAGATACTCATCTTTCCATCTGTGGCAGAACTGTTGTTGGAGGCATTTTACTTTTTCCCACCGATTGATTAACGATAAATTTGCATCGGCCAGATTCGGTGCCGGAAAAGATAAAAGCGTACCGCCACGTAAAAAATGCCCCGGCGTCAATGCTAACAGATCAGAAGGATCTGTGGACATGGACGATATTGGATGCGAGTTCAAACACGCTTTGATACGTGCTAGAACCGTTGCAAATTCTTCGAACGTAAACTTGGCCTTGGTCCCCAGCCTTCTTAAATGGCCTTTGAAACTTTTAACGCCGCGCCGGCTTCCCAGAAACCTCCCATGTGAGGTGCCCCTGGTGGAATGAAATTTCATTTCAAACCCTGAACGCCATACTTAAGGCTCGTTTCTTTGGGAATGGTGCCTACAAACTTCTTAAACTCCTTGCGTAAAATTGCATCGGCACCTGTAAAGTTCGTTCCATTGTCGGAGAACACTTCTTTAGGTAAGCCTCGTCTTGAGGTGAACCTGGCAAAGGCCGCGAGGAACACTTCAGATGACAAATCACTTGCAACTTCGAGGTGAATTGCCTTGGTGGAAAAGCAGACAAACACGCATGCATACCCTTTGGTCATACGACAATTTCGTACATTGAAACTCTTGATTATGAAGGGACCCGCGAAGTCGATTCCAGTGAATGTGAACGGTGGAGAAAATGTAACTCTTTCGGGCGGTAGGGCAGCCATCATCTGCTTGCTTAAGTCTCTTTTGTTGGTCGCGCATATGGTGCAACGACGAATGCAAGACTTAACCAGAATTTGGAGTTTTGGCACCCAGAAACATTGTCTCGTTAGTCGCACCATTAAAGAGTTGCCACCGTGCATTGAAATCTCATGAATGAATTGAACCAGGAGACAAGCAAAACGGGATTTAAATGGTAGTATTATAGGATGACGTTCATTTTACGAAATGTTTGAGTTCGAGAGTCGTCCATTGACTCTAAGAAGCTTGTTTGAATCCAAAAATGGATTAAAGGACAAAATAGAACTTTTCGTTGACACTGGCTTGCCAGCTGCAAGCAGCGAATATTCTGTCGAAAAATGAACTTCTTGAGCCAATCGGATTAGACGAATTTTCACAAACTCCATTTCTGGTTGCGAGATGTCACGAGTTTTTTATTTGCTGGGTTGTTGCTTTGAGATAGACCCTAAGAAGCGAAAAACATAGCACAATACGCGCATAGCGCGGGATAAAGTCGAAAAACGGTCAAGAAAATCTTCCGGTTCTTGTTGAACTACCAATGAGTTGGTGTTTTGTTCGGAGTCGTTGAGAGGAATGCCTGTTAGTCCCACTAGAGGACTCTGAAAATTTGGCTGGACCACTAACGAGGAAACCTCTTTCTGTTCGAGATCTTCAGTACGTGGAGCGTCTGGTAATGCCACTGGCCATTGAGAGGCTGGTTCACAGAGCCATGATGGGCCCCGCCACCACATACGATTCTGCTTCAGATCGGAGGGCATTACACCACGAGTGGCCAAGTCCGCGGGATTTTCGGCAGATCTAACGTGCTTCCATACTGCGTTGCCGAAATTGTCCTGTATTTCACTGGTACGGTTTGCAACAAAGGTTTTCCAAACGCACGGAGGTTTTTTGAGCCAGGCCAAACCTATGGATGAGTCTGTCAATAAAAAGATTTGATATGCCTGGACTGGAAAATTGGGTAAGTAAAATTTTATCATTTTTGAAAGCAAAAGTGATCCACACAGCTCAAGACGCGGTAAAGAGACCGTCTTTAAAGGGGCAACTTTGGACTTTGCACACACCAAGTAGGAGGTTGCTTCTCCATTGGGGTGACTTGTGCGTATATAAAGGGCTGCCACATATGTTTTCTCAGATGAGTCACAGAAACCATGAAACTGAATCTCCACAGTGGGGGAATATTCAACCCAACGTGGGATTTCTATAACCTGTATTTCAGGTAACGACTCTGCAAACTCTTTCCATGTGGCAAATGATTCAGGGCTAATACGCTCGTCCCACTCAGTGTGCTCCGCCCAAATGCGTTGCATCAACGTTTTGGCAATTATCACTACGGGGGCCAACCACCCCGCAGGATCGAAAAGACGAGCAATTTGAGAGAAGACCTTTCTTTTGGTCAGATTTGTCGACAGTGGAATGCGCTGTGTGGTAAAGTAAAAATTGTCTCCTTTGGCATTCCATCGTACCTTTTGTGTTTCTGTGGTGCTGTCAGCATCGAGCTTCAGGAAACTTTCGTTCAGCATATGTTCTGGTGGCAAATGGTTAAGTAAGCTAGACGAATTTGCGGTTCACTTACGTAGTGGAAACCCAGCTGAGTTAAGCAACGCTTTAAGTTCGATTTGTGCCTGTTTAGCCGAACTGAGAGAATGACCACCAGATAGAACATCGTCGACATAGAACTCCGATTGTATGATTCTAGACGCTAGGGGATACACGGTTCTGCCTTCTTTTGCCAGTTGCAAGAGGGTGCGGATGGCCGAATATGGAGCACAATTTACACCAAAAATGACGGTTTGAAGTTCAAAGTCTTCGATTTTGGATTCTGGGGAACTGCGAAAGAGGATTCGTTGAAATGGAGTATCTCTAGGGTCGACCAAGATTTGGCGGTACATTTTCTCAATGTCCGCATTAAAGACAAATTCATAAAATCTCCAGCGGAGAATGAGTGATGGTAAGTCTCGCTGCAATATGGGCCCTGGATACAACAAATCGTTTAAGCTTACCCCATTCGACGACGATTGAGACGCATTAAAAACAACCCTCACTTTGGTGGTCGTGCTTTCAGGGTTTATGACCTTATGATGTGGCAGATAGAACGAGTTTACTTGACCTTTTGCAATCTTTTCCATCGGAGGTACTTTCCGCATATGGCCAAGGGTGAAGTATTCAGAAATAACGCTTGAATATTGAGTCTTGAGATCCGCCTTCATGGCTAACGATCTTTCGACTCTATAGAACTGCCTTAATGCGATGTGCCTAGAGAACCCTAACTTGCCCTTTGACGATTGTGCCTTGAACGGCAGCAGGGGCGTAGCGAGGGGGGGGTGTGGGGGGGTGTAGCACCCCCCCACGATTTTTCCGAGTCGGCAAATCGAGAAAGAAAAACAAAGTAGATTTGTCGAGTTAAGTCAACTCAACCAAAAAGACACGAATGGAAGTGTTTGTGACAGTGGATTTGTTGCCAAAAAAATAACAAATCGGCAAATTAAGTTAGAAAAACAAAGTAGATTTTCCGATTGCCATGCCGACTCTAGTCACCTCAACCAAAAAGACACGAATGGAAGTGTTTGTGACAGTCGTTTTTTGGCAACAAAAAAATAACAAGTCGGCAAATTAAGGTAGAAAAACAAAGTAGATTTCCCGACTGCCATGCCGACTCGAATGATCTCAACCAGAAAGACACGAATGGAATCGTTTTTGTCTCAACTTAGTAATTCTATAATCAGGGTCCTGGGGGTCAATTCCCGATCTGTGAAGCTGTGAAGTGAAAACATTTATCACAGCTTAACCGAAAATTCGAGTCTCGATTAGTGAAAATCCAACTTCAAATGTCAAATTTTTTTCATATGATAAATTTCTTTTCATTGCCGTATGAGTCGGTGAAAAAATTCAATTATGAAAATGAAAAATGGCAGCAGAACTCAAGTGCGGAAAAATCCAATTGGAATCCAATTGGAAAATGGGAGACAACTGTCAAAATTTACCATTTAGAACGTTTTAGTACTTTTTAGAACACAGTTTGAGAGATACTTTTCATTTTGAGATCGGGAATCGCTTAGAGTGGTTTCGTGAAGTGATAAAATGAAAAAACTGTGTGAAAACTGAAATGATATTTTTTTTCACTTCACAGCTTCACAGATCGGGAAATAACCCCATGTTTCACAGTTACTACAACACTACATTTCATACAAAAAACAACTATTTTGAAATAATACATCACATATAATTTTCTGTTTCACAGATTTCATTGGAAAGATTGTTGATTAAATGGTAATTGTTAAGTATTCCATAAATATGGTTTTATTTTTTTATTATTAATAGTTTAATTCGTTTGAAACAAGTAACAAAATGTTTTTTCCAACTCACATATTAATCACAATGTCATATGAGTTCAACCCCAGCATGTAAACAGAGTCAAAAATATACAAGAGAAATTCCTTGTTACCTTTGTGAACGGGCCTATTTTTGACATTTCTAAACTAACAAAAAACGAACAAAAAAAATTGTTTATCTGCATTAATTTCACTACGGAATATTTTTATTTTCCACTCTATACAATTGCTTTGGGTTTTTAACAAACATTTTTTGCGTTTTTGTGCGAATTTGGCAAACAAAAATTCATTTGTTAACTTTATTGGTTTAAAGTTAAAAATTTGACCGAAAGGTGGAAGAGCTAAACGTTTTTGACTCTTCATGACGGATTCGAAGCACATTGGAGTTATTTCAAGAAATGAACGATGATGACATTCAATTAAATGCTTTGATAAAAAGTTCTTCTTCATTTGCTGAAAAAATAAAGATAAGTCCCGAAAACGATTTTTTAAAACATCATAGAACGCGTCGGTTACCAAAGAGAATTGATGAAAATTCTGAAACTGCTTTTGTATTTGATCTAGAAACATTTTATAGAAAAGAGTTCAAAATGGTTCTTCAAACTTTTATTTCGCACGTTAAAGATAATCTAACAGATAATTTTACCATTTTTGAACCTTTCTTAAATATTTTTAAAATACCCGCTTCCAGAGCAAATGCCAACATAGAACTAGTCAAATCTATCATAGAATTAGATCCATTTTTTTTAAAAGAAGATGTGGACTGCTATTTATCGGAACTGCAAATTCTTCTTTTTACTTGTGAGAAATGCTCAAATTTCGATGATATTGTCAAAGAGGTAATCAAATTAAGATATGTGATTCCGTTAGCCTTTAAACTAGTTTGCTACATGTTAACTGCTCCTGTGACGTCGGCTTCTTGTGAGCGGTCATTTAGTAAACTTAAAATAGTTCTTAATTATTTGCGTACGACGATGGGTAGTGATAGGCTAAATTCATTACTGCTTCTGTATTCCTCAAAGGATGTTGTTGATAATATTCAACCTAGTGAGGTCGTCAAAAAATGGGCATTATTAAAACACCGGAGAGTTGGAGTTTAAATTCCAATTGATGAACTTTTTTTTGAATAATGATAAAATTTTTAAAGACTAAGATCAAAGAATATGTACTCTTTCTCATACCAAATACTATATTGTAATATTATTTCTTATAAATACTTTTAATTTTTTTGTTGTTATATCGTTAGGTATGTATATTGCAATTATAAACTGATTTTATGTTAATAAATGAATTTCTGTGAAATGAACACTTTTACGTTTTTAAATAGTTTTATTTATTTATTAGCTGAGCCACCCGGTGTTGCTCGAGTCTGTAGTTTTAAGGTTCCCTTTCTCGTTCTTCCGCTTTCTTAGGAATATGGGTATAAAATATAAGTTTTTTTTACTGTGGGATTATGTGACATCGCAATGGCGAAAGAATTTTTGAAATCTGTTCAGTAGTTCCTAGGTTTCCGTTCCCAACCCCGTTCCTGTGGGAGTATGGAGATATAACCTTGAAAGGAACCATCTCTGGTTTGAACTATGTCTACCCTGAAGATCTCATAAGAAACCAGTCTATAACGGACATAAATACAAACATACATACATCCTATTTTATATATGTATATAGATTTATTTTTTGATGCAGTCGGCAAATTCTGAAGACTAGTCGGCATTTCATTAAAATTCACCCCCCCATGGCTTGGAGCCTCGCTACGCCCCTGAACGGCAGACAAACCACATACCTCCCATCCGAACGTCTCGAAGTTGTGTTTTTATATAGTTCGTCACAGAAGCAATCCTCTGTTGACCAAATGACTGTGGACGGCAGTTCCTCGAGCTCCCAAAATTTTCGTAGTTGAGTATCCAAATTGGAAGTACTCGAACTGTTCGATACTACGAATGTATTGAACGATTGGAACGACTCCGGAACTGGTCCGGACAGTACCCAGCAGAAAATTGTGTTCTGAGCCACTAGGGAATCTGCGATAAGTTGGAGACCGTTCCTTATGATCGATGGGTATAAGTCCGCACCGATCAGCAGATCGACCTGGGACGATTTATTAAACGTGGGATCAGCCAGTTTGAGGCCGCCAAAAAGGTTGGGATCGATGACACTAAACGATGAACTTGGCAGGTTGTTCGTCAATGATCTAAGCACAATTGCCTGAGCGGAAATGGTGATCTGGGTTTCATCTAAGCACGTGATTGCAAACGAACAGAGTTTTTTCAACGTAATGGCGAGATTACACCACTGATTCCGGAAATGGTTGTATTCTTATCGGTTACGGGCAAATTCAAACGCTTTTGTACTGCTTCTGAGATAAAGGATATTTCGGAACCAGGGTCGATAAGAGCGCGAACTATGTGTTTGGATTCTCTGCCGACAATGCAAGCTAGTGCCGTGGCAAGCAATATTTTCTTAGGGGCACCGACATGAAAGTTTTGAAACGACGCTCTAGGCACAAATGGACGTGACGACGCCGATATTTGAGGAGCTGTTGTTGCACTAGGGAGATTAGTGGACTGTATTTTATTTCCGTTTTCGTTAGCGTTAAGGTGCAACAGTGAGTGATGCCGTTTCTTACAGTGGCTAGTTGTTGCACAATTTGTGCTGCCGTTCCGTTTGGATTCTCGTTGGGATCGACATTGCCGAAAATTTGGCACACTCATAAATGGAGTGCGCAGTCGCACAGATCTTGCATTCCCCCCCCCCCCCCCCCCCCTGTTTTGGCAAGGTATGTGTTGACTCTATTGCTGTTTCGAACATTCGTCTCCTTTTTTGGAAGTCTATTAAGCCCTGTGTTTTTTGTCGAAATGGTGTCAGAAATGGACTCCAGCACCTGAAAGCGTGACGTTAAGAACGAGTCTAATTGCTGCCAGGTCGGAACCTTCGTCAGGTCTTCCAGGGATTGTTCCCATAGAGTCAAGGTAGTTTTGGGCAGTTTACTTGAGCACGCAAA
Organism: Melanostoma mellinum; assembly: GCA_914767635.1. NCBI lineage: Eukaryota > Metazoa > Arthropoda > Insecta > Diptera > Syrphidae > Melanostoma > Melanostoma mellinum. Next base: position 103,089,382 of record OU612060.1, read on the forward strand.
GACGAGGATCGGATCCCAGTTTCGCGTTATAACCTTATGCGCCTGCAAAGCTGATACCGAATCATTTACATTACTCTAAAGGGCTTGAATCAATTTGGCCGATTCTTCATGTACTGTTGGCAAGTTAAAGATATTTTTTACCTGATTGTTGACCAGGATTCGAGTATTTTCATACGTAGCCCGCAACGCTTCCCAGGCTAGTGAAAAGCTGGCATTGGTTAGCGGAAATTGGCTGACAATCCGATAAGCCTCGTCTTTGGTTTTGGCTCTAAGGTGGAAGAGTTTTTCTACTTCACCCAACTGGGGGTGTTTAATGTATACTGCCTCAAACATATCTCGGAAAACCGGCCAGGAGATATAATCCCCCTTGAAGACCTCCGTCTCACATGGAGGCAATTTTGAGGTGGCGAGGAGCGAATGGTGGTTCGGATGTCGATTTTTTGCCAGTACCCTCAGGTTTCAATCGTGCTTCGTGATCGAGGAAAAATGCTGAGCATGCCACATAATTTTCGTTGCACAGTTTATACTTGGTTTCTATGGCTTCAATGTCTAATGCTGCTTCTCTTGTCTTTGGTCCGCATTTTATGCATAGGGCATAGGCTTCTTTGACTGCGAGCCACAGTTCTCTTAACTCTAACTTTCTGACTTCGAGAGCGGAAAGTGTGTGCCCGTGATCCGGCATCTCTTTCGCCGCTTGGTGAATCTTGACCAATTGATCAGTCGAGAAAATGAAGTCTTCCATCAAAGCCATCACAGAGAGTGCTTCTAAGATTGTATAAATGACAAGGAAGCGACACGAAATCAAGAAAATTTAAAACTCGTGGCTAAAAGCACTCGGAAGAAAAAAAACGCAGACTCCTTCAAAGAAGATGGTAGTCTATTAAATTTCAAAAATCAAAATTTTGAAGCACAAGAATCTTCAAAAGGCTTGAAGGATTCTACTGGGGGCCAACCACCCCGGCTTGGATACACCGTTACAAACGGTGTGCGCGGCACGAACGAGAGAAAAAGAATTTCAAAAAAAGTCAAATTTTAAAGCGCAAGATTCTTCAAAAGGCTTGAAAGATTCTAAAAATTAAAATTTTGAAGCGCAAGAATCTTCAAAAGGCTTGAAGGATTCTACTGGGGGCCAAAAACCCCGGCTTGGATAAACCGTTACGAACGGTGTGTGCAGCACGAGCGAGAGAAAAAATTTCAAAAATCTAAATTTAAAGCGCAAGAATCTTCAAAAGGCTTGAAAGATTCAAAAAATTAAAATTTTAAAGCGCAAGAATCTTCAAAAGGCTTGAAGGATCTACTGGGGCCAACCACCCCGGCTTGGATACACCGTTACGAACGGTGTGTGCGGCACGAGCGAGAGAAAAAATTTCAAAAGTCAAAATTTAAGGCGCAAGAATCTTCAAAAGGCTTGAAGGATTCTACTGGGGGCCAACCACCACGGCTTGTTTAAACCGTTACGAACGAGAGAAAAAAATTTCAAAAAAGTCAAAATTTAGATTTAAAAATTTCAAAAAAATCAAAATTTTTAAGCACAAGAATCTTCAAAAGGCTTGAAAGATTCTACTGGGGGCCAACCACCCCGGCTTTGATACACCGTTACGAACGGTGTGGGCGGCACGAACGAGAAAAAAAATTTCAAAAGTCAAAATTTAAAGCGCAAGAATCCTCAAAAGGCTTGAAAGACTAAAAAAATTTAAAAAAAAAAATTAAACTTTAAAGTGCAAGAATCTTCAAAAGGCTTGAAGGTGTAAAGGAAAACACGTATGTATCTAATGTTTCGTGGTTCTAGTTAAACTCAATTCTTAAAAAGTAGGGAAGAATCTATGTGGCGATCGCTTTGACAAGGTGAACACCAATTCACACAACGTGGGAAAATGCATGGCTTGCATATTACATGAAGTGAAATATGCAACCTGCATTATGAGTTAAGAGAATTGGCTCACCTGTGTCTGGACTATGGCGCGTGTACATGGTTTCGATTACATGAAACGTGTACTCAACATAGAGCAAACATTACACCACATATTCCTCCCCCTCTTTAAAAAGAGAGTTCTGAAATTTATTATAAACATAAAAACAAAATACAGTTATACAAAATAAGTTCAAAAAAAAGAAAATTTACAATTTGTTCATAATTGTTTCTTTTTTTGTTTTTTGTTTTTGTTTTTTTTTTACATTTCTTAGATTATAAGTACCTACAATAAAAAATTTTATATTAATATTATTTTTTTTTTTGATTGTATTTTTTTTTTTTTTTACTTATTCTTATGCTAGTGTGTATTTACCTAGATTAATTATTCATGATTCTTAAAGATAAATTTAAATGATTTGGCTATTAAAAGCGTACATTTGTATATATTTACCTAAAACTACTAGTTTTATTAATATCTAATATTTTTTTTTTTTTTATTTCTTTTGAGTTTAAAAATTTTAGTAACCATAAATTTGCTTTTTAGTTTGTTTAAAATAAAAATGTTTCATCATTCGTTCTCGTTAAAGTTCAAAATTTATTCTTTTCATCCTCAATTGTTTTTCTCTTTGTAAAATTACAAATTAGTTAGTTTGAATCGTCTCTGTGTTTTACATTATTTAAATTGTTCATTTGGTTAAATATTATAAAAAAAAAGTCACTTATCAAAAACAGTACGTGTATATAAAATTATTATTATTTTTTTTTGCTATTTAGTATAAAAAAATAAAATCACAAAATAAGCTTAACTTTCTCAATAAAAATTCTATTTTCTTAATTAAATACAAAAATATTATTTTTCTTCTTGTTAGTTGCAATTGGATATCTGTTTTTGTTTTTTCATGTTTTGTTTAAAAAGTATACATTTTTGGCAAAAAAAACTTCATTGCTTAGCAAATAGAAATAGAATTTGAAATGGGACTGGTATTAAACGAATTTTATTTTATTAAAATGAATCAATCGATTTAGCAAGTGTCTGAAGCCGCAAAAATAGTATTTGAGTCCGCAAGCTTTGGTTTTCTTCTCGGTCTTGGTTTCGGTCTTTGCAAATTTTTATTTCTCTGTTGCACTCGAAAGTACATAATGAAAAGAAAAACAATGCCTGCTAGGAGCAAAAAATTTAGAAAATAGTGGTTGTAATCGTGAAGATTAGCCATGACCGAATATTCCTCAGACTTCTTAATAACCTCACTTATATTGGATTTGAGTCTGTTAAACTCCGTATGGTTTATCTCGAAAACCTTGGGAGGAGCTTGAATTACCGTGTCCGTACCTTCTAGAACCCATGCGCTTATTTTTGTACTGGGAATAAATGCATTGTAAATTGTTTTATTAAAACTGAGATGGCCTTTTATTTGCATTGTTGGCAGTTTAAAAGTACAGGGTGTCTTGAATGTTAATACGCCACACCCGGACACAGTCAGACTTGAGGATGTCTGGTTGCATGTGAGGTGCCCGGTTACATTACCAGTGACTGAGAAAACCCACGTATTAGGGTTCCTAAGTCTTTTCCAAAAATTATATGTTGTATTTGATACTTTACTCAATTTACATTCCTGTAGATTATTAGATTTATGATTAAGCAGTGAAAACTCGCAATTGTTTGTATTTGAATGCTTGCTGAATGTTGGATAGTTATTAGTGCAATAGTATTGATCTTTAAGGGTCTTACAGAGATTAAGCTCCAGTTCTGATATCGGAAAATATTTGTCTCTCACCAAAGAAATCACGGTAGGGCGGTAGGGCAGCCATCATCTGCTTGCTTAAGTCTCTTTTGTTGGTCGCGCATATGGTGCAACGACGAATGCAAGACTTAACCAGAATTTGGAGTTTTGGCACCCAGAAACATTGTCTCGTTAGTCGCACCATTAAAGAGTTGCCACCGTGCATTGAAATCTCATGAATGAATTAAACCAGGAGACAAGCAAAACGGGATTTAAATGGTAGTATTATAGGATGACGTTCATTGTACGAAGTGTTTGAGTTCGAGAGTCGTCCATTGACTCTAAGAAGCTTGTTTGAATCCAAAAATGGATTAAAGGACAAAATAGAACTGTTCGTTGACACTGGCTTGCCAGCTGCAAGCAGCGAATATTCTGTCGAAAAATGAACTTCTTGAGCCAATCGGATTAGACGAATTTTCACAAACTCCATTTCTGGTTGCGAGATGTCACGAGACTTGTATTTGCTGGGTTGTTGCTTTGAGATAGACCCTAAGAAGCGAAAAACATAGCACAATACGCGCATAGCGCGGGATAAAGTCGAAAAACGGTCAAGAAAATCTTCCGGTTCTTGTTGAACTACCAATGAGTTGGTGTTTTGTTCGGAGTCGTCGAGAGGATGGCCTGTTAGTCCCACTAGAGGACTCTGAAAATTTGGCTGGACCACTAACGAGGAAACCTCTTTCTGTTCGAGATCTTCAGTACGTGGAGCGTCTGGTAATGCCACCGGCCATTGAGAGGCTGGTTCACAGAGCCATGATGGGCCCCGCCACCACATACGATTCTGCTTCAGATCGGAGGGCATTACACCTCGAGTGGCCAAGTCCGCGGGATTTTCGGCAGATCTAACGTGCTTCCATACTGCGTTGCCGACATTGTCCTTTATTTCACTGGTACGGTTTGCAACAAAGGTTTTCCAAACGCACGGAGGTTTTTTGAGCCAGGCCAAAACTATGGATGAGTCTGTCAATAAAAAGATTTGATATGCCTGGACTGGAAAATTGGGTAAGTAAAATTTTATCATTTTTGAAAGCAAAAGTGCTCCACACAGCTCAAGACGCGGTAAAGAGACCGTCTTTAAAGGGGCAACTTTGGACTTTGCACACACCAAGTAGGAGGTTGCTTCTCCATTGGGGTGACTTGTGCGTATATAAAGGGCTGCCACATATGCTTTCTCGGATGAGTCACAGAAACCATGAAACTGAATCTCCACAGTGGGGGAATATTCAACCCAACGTGGGATTTCTATAACCTGTATTTCAGGTAACGACTCTGCAAACTCTTTCCATGTGTCAAATGATTCAGGGCTAATACGCTCGTCCCACTCAGTGTGCTCCGCCCAAATACGTTGCATCAACGTTTTGGCAATTATCACTACGGGGGCCAACCACCCCGCAGGATCGAAAAGACGAGCAATTTGAGAGAAGACCTCTCTTTTGTGTCAATTTGTGATGCTTCTTTTGCTCAGGCTGGGGTATACTCAGGGTGTCCAGGGTCTACCCAAGGAAGCGTCGTAAGACTTGGGTTTCGGCGGTCCAACTTCTCAAAATGAAGACGCGGAAACGGTCAATTTCAAATTATAATTCTAATTTTATTACAAAAGTCTCATCAGGATAAGTTTTACAATTCTTCGTTACAATTCTTGCAAGTTTTAACACGTTTGATAATTACTCGAACAAAGCACAATTATGATGTTAATCCAAGGCGGCTGGTACAGGTCCTCGCTTCAGTAAAAAGGATGTCTTCTCTCTGGTCTGGCGTTGTTCTACGGCTACTACTTCCTCGGTGTGGCGGCGGTGACTTCTTTGCTGGTTCTGCGTTAGGCAGGGCGCTCTATCGGCAGCCGCGAATTTCGTGGGAAAGGTCTGCGTTGTATTCAAGGCAGAGCAATTTATCGGCGGCTGCGGACTGCGTAGGAAACGCCTGCTTTGTGTCGTACGGCAGGACAATCTATCGGCGGCGGCGGACTTCGTGGAAAGTGCTTGCGTCGGCTCAGAGGCACAACACTTTGTCGGCGGCGGCGGATTTCGTGGGAAATGTCTGCGGTTGGGTGACAAGGAGAGTTCAACTCGAACGAATTCGATTACCCTCTACGGTGACCACACGTCAAAGATCTTTTATCGTCACAGATCCCCCCTTCTTCGAAAGACGAGAACCCTCTCGTCGCAGCGTCCTCTGATACTGACTGGAGGAGTCATGCATGTTTTTCTGTTTTGAGGGACTTTAAATCCTGCCCTTCTTTTTTTCTTTTTTTGTATTTTTTTTCTCCTTTTTTCTTTTGTATTTTTTTTTTGTTCATTTTCTTATAATTTTTTCCTTTTTTTTTTTTTTTTTTTTTTTTTTTTTTTTTTTTTTTTTTTTTCCAAAAACATTATAAACCATGTTAAAAAAACTAGCTACTCATCCTGAGAGAATATATAAAAAAAATATAAAAAAAGCGAACCTAATGGTCGTCCTACGACCGTAAAAACAAAACAAATACTTCATGCTGCTTCGTCTTGCTTCCCTGGGTAGGACCTCGTCATTCCAAACTCATTGGAAACAATTTTTCTTTTCCCTGAAATGACAGCAGGACTTCGGTTCCAGCGTCATTGGGGGTCGCCCCTATGATTCCACATTTCCTGCGGATAGTGAAGGGCCGTGTGTCCTTCCGGACTATGGGCTTGATGCCCCGAAAAGGGTCTATGTTCGGGTTTTGTTGGCGGTTGGCCCGCCTCTTCTGCGCTCGAGTGGGTGGAGGCTGATCGTTGACTTGCCCTGGCAAATCCAACTCAGGCATGCGGGTGCCACTGGTGCTCACCGTATTTTCCTGGCAGTCCGGGGAGCTAGGGCTCTGGGTTTTTTCGTCCGACGGGGGGAACAACCGTGGGTCTTTCCGGTTTAAACGGGAAGCTGTTGGGCCCGTCAGTAGGTTGCGTATAAACAAGCGGCGCACTTCGACCATAGACGGTAAGTCTATCTCCCGCATCTCCCAGGCGATGGTTGCTGGCTTCGGCTTAGGGTTCTGAGGAGCCGCCCGTTGCAGCTCGTTAAGCTGGCGCTCATCCCATAGTGAGCTCGCCTTGTCTCTAACTGATTTGACCTGCGTCATCCGCTCTTCAGGGCCTGGCGGTGGTCGGATGAGTATGGCCGGTGGGTGGATTGGCTTACAGTTCACTCGTCGGGTGGTGGTGACTTGGACCACTGGCTCGGATCGTACTAGCTGCAGTACGACTGGACGGTCTCCAGGGTGGGGTCGACGGGGATGCGTCGGGTGCCTTTTGCAAGGGTTATCCGGAGAGACTGGTCGCGATCTCTTAGATGGTCCTGGCCTTTCGTTCCTTTCCATTTTTAATTTCTTGTAAATAATTTTCTTCCTTTCACTATTCGGTCTGTGCTGGACGGTGGTCGGTGACTGACTGAAGTTTTCTTCGTTAATATTCGCTTGCGCATTATCTGTTGCCCAGCTGCCTTTTTTATTACCTGCATTTGCTGTTGTTGTAACTCCTTTTAGATCTCGAACGTGTGCTCGAGTTGTAGCAGCTGTATTATTTCGAGGTCCCAGCTTACGTAGTATAACTATAACAGGAGAAACGAATTTGATTACTTCGTATGGTCCGTCATATTTCGGTGCCAATTTTTCGGTAAAGTAGTTCGCAGCTGATGAAACTACGCGGTCCTTTTTATATACTCTTTCGCCGATGCATGGGCGCCAGGGGCGGTGTCTTAAATTGTAATGTCTCGCTTGTGTTTGAGAGGCGCGCTGGAGATTAATCTTGGCGAGTGAAAACAAAGCTCGCATGCGTTCGGTGCGAAGGTTGGGCTCCTCGAGAGGGGAATTCGGAGATGAATCGGATAGTAGATGGCCTGGCACTCGCATTTCTCGTCCGAAATTGAGAAATGCAGGGGAAAATCCCGTTGACTCATGACGACTGGTATTGAGTGCAAATGACAATTCGGGTATATGTTCGTCCCACCTTCTCTGGTCGCCTTGAGTGTATTGCGCGATCATTGTCTTTAACACCCGATTCACTCGTTCAGTATAGTTTTCTTGGGGTGTGTACGGGGCGGTCAAGCGGTGCGTAATTCCCAACTCTGCCAAAAATTCTTTGAATGGCCGGCTTGTGAATTGACTTCCATTGTCTGATATGAAGATGCGAGGCACTCCGAAACGAGTCATAATGCGCTCGCGTACGGCCTTTATCAAACCAGTGGCGGTTGCTGCATGGAGGGGGATTGCTTCTACCCATTTTGAAAACTTGTCTACTAACACAAGTAGCATAGTGTTACCTCTGGCTGACCTCGGCAATGGTCCTATGAAGTCAGCACACACGACGTCCCACGGAAAATCGGAGGGTGTAGTGTGCATCATGCCACTAGGTTTCTGCTGCGAAGGTTTGAACTGAATGCATACGTCACATTGTCGAACATATTTGGCGATGTCTCGGAACATGCCCGGCCAGTAATAGTGCTGCATAATTCGCGCGGTCGTCTTCGCGATTCCCAGGTGTCCAGCAGTTACTACGTCGTGATTTTCAAACAAAATCTTTTTTCGGTCGGCGGTCGGTACGCATAGCTTCCACTCGGACGTGTTCGGGTCGGCGGCAGGATTTGTAGAGGTGAAGCGGCGGTAAAGTTGATCGTTTTCTATTTTGTAATCGGGGAAATTGCTAGGAGTGAGACGTACCTGTTCCCTTCGCTTCGTGGTCCAATCGGGGTTGGCGTCGCGAGCGGCGGCAATTCGGTCTGGTTCGGAGATCGGTAGGGGGTCCCGGGACAGAGCATCCGCTACGACGTTGAGTGCTCCCTTACGATATTGTATGGTAAAATCGTATTGTTGCAGCTCCAACGCCCATCTGGCCAACCTCCCTGATGGATTTTCTAACGAATGTAACCACTTGAGTGAGTGGTGGTCCGTTACAACCTTAAACTGGTATCCTTCTAAATATGGTCTCATTTTCCTAATACCCCATAGGATAGCCAAGCACTCTTTCTCGGTGGCCGCGTATTTGCCCTCTAGCTCCGTTAACGTACGGCTAGCGTATGCGATCACTTTTTCGTGCCCTTCCAGGTTCTGCGTTAGTACTACCCCTAGTCCCGTTTGACTAGCGTCGGTTTGCAACGTGAACTGTTGCGTAAAGTCTGGGCAGGCCAATACCGGGGCTTCAGTTAAACGTCGTTTCAGTGTCTCAAATGCTTCTTGCTGCTCATGCGTCCAATTCCACTTGACGGCCTTCTTCAATAAGTGAGTCAGAGGGGCAGCTACAGTGGAAAAGTCTTGGATAAATCGGCGGTACCATGAGCAAATTCCTAGGATCCTTCGGAGTTCTCGGAGACTGGTCGGAGCTTTCAAATCGCGGACGGCGGCAACCTTGTCTGGATCGGTATGGATTCCTTCTTTCGAGATTACGTGTCCAAGGTATTTCAAACTGGGTCTGCAGAAGTGGCATTTGTCTAAATTTATCCTCAGGTTTACTTCCCTAAGGCGGCGGAACACTTCTTTCAAATGCGCTAGATGGTCATCAAACGTTTTACTTAAAACGATGATGTCATCTAAGTACACTAGTACATGGTCTTGCATATCAGGGCCGAAAACTTCATCCATGGCTCTCTGAAAGGTCGCTCCGGCCGAGTGTAGGCCGCAAGGCATGACATTCCATTCGTAGAGGCCACGGCCGGGCACGGTAAAGGCGGTGTACGGGCGGCACTCAGGTTTTAGGGCGATCTGCCAATAGCCTTGCTTTAGGTCGATGGTAGACATGAAGCGGGCCCCTCGCAACTTATCCAAAATGGCGGTGATATATGGAAGAGGGTAAGCATCTTTAAATGAGATTTCATTCAGCTGGCGAAAGTCTATACATACGCGCCAGGATCCTTCCTTTTTCCGGACCAGCACCACCGGTGAACTGTACGGGCTTTTTGAAGGACTTATCTTACCGGACTGTAGCAAGTCATCGATTTCCTCGTCGATAATTTTCTGCATCGCGGGATTGCGCGGATAGTACCGCTGTTTAAAAGGCTCGGTTGTTTTCAGGCGTATGTTATGCGGGGCGACGGTTGATATACCTTTCATCTCTTTGAACTTCGGGATTTCCTCGTCTAAAAACTCTTGTAACTTCGCATCTTGGTGGTGGGTATCGGCGTCCGACAATGCACTCACTCGCGTGGCCTCGGGCGGACTCGATGAGCGCCCCATGACAATTCGGCGGCCTCCTAACTTTAGTGAGCATCCGGCCTTGCCCAATAGATCCATGCCCAAAATGGCGTCTTCTGCCAAGGTAGGTAGAAAAATGGCTTCTCCCTGCACTATTTTCCCGTTCAGGTTCAGTGATAAGACGTAATGCTCGGATGTCGCGGCTGTTCGACCGTCGGCGAATTGTACAGCATGCGGTTGATCTCTTCGGGCCGCTCCAAGCCGGCAACATTCTTCTCGTAAATCGGGCCCGATAAAAGATCGAGAAGAACCGGTGTCGACTAAAGCGTAGTGCGTTCGGTCGCCAGCCTCGATATGAACGAACGGCCGGGGGTCGGTTGGACCGGTGGGGCCAGGTTGGCCGAGAACGGCGTTGGAGCTCTGGTGACAAGGGCAGTCCTTGGTGAGGCGACCGTCCTCGCCGCAGTACGAACAGAACAATCTAAAGGGGCGTCGGCAGTCTTTTTTGTTATGCCCCCTTTGCTTGCATTGCCAACAATGCGTGTTTCTGTCGTACGGAGCGGGCGGTGGCTGTATCGGTGCTCGAGGCATGACGGCTTGGCGAGGGAAAGCGGGCGAAGGCGGTTGTACTTGTAATCGAGGTACGGGCATGGTTTGGTACGGGTACTGCTGGTGGTTCGAGGTAGGGCGCGGATTGCGGTCTTCTTGACGTTCGAACTCGTATTCTTCCGCGAGATCCATCAATTCATCCAACGTTGTGAATTCCATGCGCTTAATGTAAAGCCGATACTCAGGCCTTAATCCATCGTAAATGCGGTCTATGTTATCCTCGATCGTCATTCGTGGATGCTGTCGAATCAAATACTGAGAAGACCGTACGTAGTCTTTGGCCTTCTCTTTGGGGCCTTGTTTCTTTCGCATTATCTCATCCTCAAGCTTATGATAATACCTTGCGGGCAAGAAATGGCGTAGAAAGGCTTGGCGAAATACCGCCCAGGTGGTAAGAGCATCTCGGTTAATTCTAAACCATTCTAAGGCCGTGTTGCGGAAAATCTCGGGAAGCGTTCGGAGCATGTCATTCAAAGGTACCTCGTAGCATACGGCCAAGTCCTCAATTCTCTCTAGAAATTCCAACGGTTTTCCGGAACCGTCGAATCGGAATCCCCACTTGCGAACTGTGTTCATCAGTTCGGCTTCGAAGCTGCGTCCGAATCGGCCAGGTTGGGGATATGCGGCTGCGGTCTGGTACGTATGTGGACTGGCGTGTGGTTCGATCTGCGGAGGAGCGAAGACTGCTCGTTCGGATCTGGCGGGGGGAACATTATTTGAAGTTTGAGAAGAACTGTGTGCGGTCATGGCTGGTCTCGGGAATAGTGGTACCTGAAGTCTGCTCTGGAATAACTTTTGTTGCGTGCGGTCTAACGTGGACGGCGGTACGTTCGACCTTGAAGTGGCTGCATAGTCTTCTTCGTCTGATGGGTCGGCGTTATTCCTCTCTTCTACCTTGTCTTCCCACTCAGCACACAAATTCTGTGTTGAGCGGTGCAGGCGGGCCTCTTTCAGGTGGCGACTCAGGCGTTGACGTAACTCTTGGACTGTTCCACTGGTGTCTTGTCCACGTTGGGTAAGCGTCTCTATTAATTCGGCCTTTTTCAGAAAATAGATGAATCCTAAGTTCTGGTACGGATTTGGGTTCTCGTCGTATTCCTGGGCATCGTCTTCAGGTACTTTGGGTTCGGTATCGGTAGACATCTTGGAAGCTGGTCGGTCAGGTTTCGGTGTCGGTCGGTGGACTCTGCGTCAGTTCCTGGACAGGTACGGCGGACGGTTGAACTTTCTGCAGGTCCCTGCTCGGGCGCCAATTTGTGATGCTTCTTTTGCTCAGGCTGGGGTATACTCAGGGTGTCCAGGGTCTACCCAAGGAAGCGTCGTAAGACTTGGGTTTCGGCGGTCCAACTTCTCAAAATGAAGACGCGGAAACGGTCAATTTCAAATTATAATTCTAATTTTATTACAAAAGTCTCATCAGGATAAGTTTTACAATTCTTCGTTACAATTCTTGCAAGTTTTAACACGTTTGATAATTACTCGAACAAAGCACAATTATGATGTTAATCCAAGGCGGCTGGTACAGGTCCTCGCTTTAGTAAAAAGGATGTCTTCTCTCTGGTCTGGCGTTGTTCTACGGCTACTACTTCCTCGGTGTGGCGGCGGTGTGGCGGAGTGGTGCACAGAATAATAAAGGCAATACCAACCGCTCAGCTTGGATAACCGGGGCGATTGGGATTCCTTTACACTGCGACTGTAAGAAGTCAAAAAGCAAAATAATAACGACAATACCAAATGCTCAGCTTGGGTAACCGGGGCGATTGGAATTTCGTTACACGGAAAATAATAAAGTCAATACCACACGCTCAGCTTGGATAACCGGGGCGATTGGAATTTCCTTTACACGGAAAATAACAAAGTCAATACCAAACGCTCAGCTTGGATAACCGGGGCGATTGGAATTTTCTTTACGCGGAGACTGTAAAAGTCCAAAATCAAAATATTAAAGACAATACCCAACGCTCAGCTTGGATAACCGGGGCGATTGGAATTTTCTTTACGCGGAGACTGTAAAAGTCCAAAATCAAAATATTAAAGACAATACCAAACGCTCAGCTTGGATAACCGGGGCGAGTGGAATTTTCTTTACGCGGAGACTGTAAAAGTCCAAAATCAAAATATTAAAGACAATACCAAACGCTCAGCTTGAATAACCGGGGCGATTGGAATTTTCTTCACACGGAGACTGTAAAAGTCCAAAATCAAAATATTAAAGACAATACCAAACGCTCAGCTTGGATAACCGGGGCGATTGGAATTCTCTTTACACGGAACAGGAGAAAGCGAATAAAATTCTTTCTGATTTTTGGTGATTAATTCACCCCTATTCATAGCTTTTGCTACCAAAACAAAATGTGACTTATAATGCAACGACACATTTTCATATAAAAATTCGATGTCAATTTGCCCATGCATTTCTCCATACAGAAATGCACATGAAAGGTACGCCGTGGAAAAGTAAACACAACTTGGCCTTGGAGTGTGTGGTTATTTTGCGATCAACAGCGAGATGGCTGTTGTTATTGTAAATCTCCATACAGGAATGCACACTTCTGATTGTTAAGCAACGTTTGGCCTTGGAGTGTGTGTTTATTTTGCGATAAGCAGTGGGATGGGGACTGCTATTGCAAATCTCCATGAAGGAATGTACATGTTCGGTAGGCAAGCGACGTTTGGCCTTGGAATGTGGGCTGATAGTAAAATAAATGTGTGTATTGTTTTAGTGTGGCCTTATGGGTGAGATAGATAAAAAAAATTGTGACGCTTCGTCACAGTCTTGGTTTCGGTCTTTGCAAATTTTTATTTCTCTGTTGCACTCGAAAGTACATAATGAAAAGAAAAACAATGCCTGCTAGGAGCAAAAAATTTAGAAAATAGTGGTTGTAATCGTGAAGATTAGCCATGACCGAATATTCCTCAGACTTCTTAATAACCTCACTTATATTGGATTTGAGTCTGTTAAACTCCGTATGGTTTATCTCGAAAACCTTGGGAGGAGCTTGAATTACCGTGTCCGTACCTTCTAGAACCCATGCGCTTATTTTTGTACTGGGAATAAATGCATTGTAAATTGTTTTATTAAAACTGAGATGGCCTTTTATTTGCATTGTTGGCAGTTTAAAAGTACAGGGTGTCTTGAATGTTAATACGCCACACCCGGACACAGTCAGACTTGAGGATGTCTGGTTGCATGTGAGGTGCCCGGTTACATTACCAGTGACTGAGAAAACCCACGTATTAGGGTTCCTAAGTCTTTTCCAGAAATTATATGTTGTATTTGATACTTTACTCAATTTACATTCCTGTAGATTATTAGATTTATGATTAAGCAGTGAAAACTCGCAATTGTTTGTATTTGAATGCTTGCTGAATGTTGGATAGTTATTAGTGCAATAGTATTGATCTTTAAGGGTCTTACAGAGATTAAGCTCCAGTTCTGATATCGGAAAATATTTGTCTCTCACCAAAGAAATCACGGTAGGGCGGTAAGGCAGCCATCATCTGCTTGCTTAAGTCTCTTTTGTTGGTCGCGCATATGGTGCAACGACGAATGCAAGACTTAACCAGAATTTGGAGTTTTGGCACCCAGAAACATTGTCTCGTTAGTCGCACCATTAAAGAGTTGCCACCGTGCATTGAAATCTCATGAATGAATTAAACCAGGAGACAAGCAAAACGGGATTTAAATGGTAGTATTATAGGATGACGTTCATTGTACGAAGTGTTTGAGTTCGAGAGTCGTCCATTGACTCTAAGAAGCTTGTTTGAATCCAAAAATGGATTAAAGGACAAAATAGAACTGTTCGTTGACACTGGCTTGCCAGCTGCAAGCAGCGAATATTCTGTCGAAAAATGAACTTCTTGAGCCAATCGGATTAGACGAATTTTCACAAACTCCATTTCTGGTTGCGAGATGTCACGAGACTTGTATTTGCTGGGTTGTTGCTTTGAGATAGACCCTAAGAAGCGAAAAACATAGCACAATACGCGCATAGCGCGGGATAAAGTCGAAAAACGGTCAAGAAAATCTTCCGGTTCTTGTTGAACTACCAATGAGTTGGTGTTTTGTTCGGAGTCGTCGAGAGGAATGCCTGTTAGTCCCACTAGAGGACTCTGAAAATTTGGCTGGACCACTAACGAGGAAACCTCTTTCTGTTCGAGATCTTCAGTACGTGGAGCGTCTGGTAATGCCACCGGCCATTGAGAGGCTGGTTCACAGAGCCATGATGGGCCCCGCCACCACATACGATTCTGCTTCAGATCGGAGGGCATTACACCTCGAGTGGCCAAGTCCGCGGGATTTTCGGCAGATCTAACGTGCTTCCATACTGCGTTGCCGACATTGTCCTTTATTTCACTGGTACGGTTTGCAACAAAGGTTTTCCAAACGCACGGAGGTTTTTTGAGCCAGGCCAAAACTATGGATGAGTCTGTCAATAAAAAGATTTGATATGCCTGGACTGGAAAATTGGGTAAGTAAAATTTTATCATTTTTGAAAGCAAAAGTGCTCCACACAGCTCAAGACGCGGTAAAGAGACCGTCTTTAAAGGGGCAACTTTGGACTTTGCACACACCAAGTAGGAGGTTGCTTCTCCATTGGGGTGACTTGTGCGTATATAAAGGGCTGCCACATATGCTTTCTCGGATGAGTCACAGAAACCATGAAACTGAATCTCCACAGTGGGGGAATATTCAACCCAACGTGGGATTTCTATAACCTGTATTTCAGGTAACGACTCTGCAAACTCTTTCCATGTGTCAAATGATTCAGGGCTAATACGCTCGTCCCACTCAGTGTGCTCCGCCCAAATACGTTGCATCAACGTTTTGGCAATTATCACTACGGGGGCCAACCACCCCGCAGGATCGAAAAGACGAGCAATTTGAGAGAAGACCTCTCTTTTGGTCAGATTTGTCGACAGTGGAATGCGCTGTGTGGTAAAGTAAAAATTGTCTCCTTTGGCATTCCATCGTACCTTTTGTGTTTCTGTGGTGCTGTCAGCATCGAGCTTCAGGAAACTTTCGTTCAGCATATGTTCTGGTGGCAAATGGTTAAGTAAGCTAGACGAATTTGCGGTTCACTTACGTAGTGGAAACCAAGCTGAGTTAAGCAACGCTTTAAGTTCGATTTGTGCCTGTTTAGCCGAACTGAGAGAATGACCACCAGATAGAACATCGTCGACATAGAACTCCGATTGTATGATTCTAGACGCTAGGGGATACACGGTTCTGCCTTCTTTTGCCAGTTGCAAGAGGGTGCGGATGGCCGAATATGGAGCACAATTTACACCAAAAGTGACGGTTTGAAGTTCAAAGTCTTCGATTTTGGACTCTGGGGAACTACGAAATAGGATTCGTGGAAATGGAGTATCTCTAGGGTCGACCAAGATTTGGCGGTACATTTTCTCAATGTCCGCATTAAAGACAAATTTATAAAATCTCCAGCGGAGAATGAGTGATGGTAAGTCTCGCTGCAATATGGGCCCTGGATACAACAAATCGTTTAAGCTTACCCCATTCGACGACGATTGAGACGCATTAAAAACAACCCTCACTTTGGTGGTCGTGCTTTCAGGCTTTATGACCGCATGTTGTGGCAGATAGGACGAGTTTACTTGACCTTTTGCAATCTTTTCCATCGGAGGTACTTTCCGCATATGGCCAAGGGTGAAGTATTCAGAAATAACGCTTGAATATTGAGTCTTGAGATCCGCCTTCATGGCTAACGATCTTTCGACTCTATAGAACTGCCTTAATGCGATGTGCCTAGAGAACCCTAACTTGCCCTTTGACGATTGTGCCTTGAACGGCAGACAAACCACATACCTCCCATCCGAACGTCTCGAAGTTGTGTTTTTATATAGTTCGTCACAGAAGCAATCCTCTGTTGACCGAATGACTGTGGACGGCAGTTCCTCGAGCTCCCAAAATTTTCGTAGTTGAGTATCCAAATTGGAAGTACTCGAACTGTTCGATACTACGAATGTATTGAACGATTGGAACGACTCAGAACATTGTGTTCTGAGCCACTAGGGAATCTGCGATAAGTTGGAGACCGTTCCTTATGATCGATGGGTATAAGTCCGCACCGATCAGCAGATCGACCTGGGACGATTTATTAAACGTGGGATCAGCCAGTTTGAGGCCGCCAAAAAGGTTGGGATCGATGACACTAAACGATGAACTTGGCAGGTTGTTCGTCAATGATCTAAGCACAATTGCCTGAGCGGAAATGGTGATCTGGGTTTCATCTAAGCACGTGATTGCAAACGAACAGAGTTTTTTCGACGTAATGGCGAGATTACACCACTGATTCCGGAAATGGTTGTATTCTTATCGGTTACGGGCAAATTCAAACGCTTTTGTACTGCTTCTGAGATAAAGGATATTTCGGAACCAGGGTCGATAAGAGCGCGAACTATGTGTTTGGATTCTCTGCCGACAATGCAAGCTAGTGCCGTGGCAAGCAATATTTTCTTAGGGGCACCGACATGAAAGCTTTGAAACGACGCTCTAGGCACAAATGGACGTGACGACGCCGATATTTGAGGAGCTGTTGTTGCACTAGGGAGATTAGTGGACTGTATTTTATTTCCGTTTTCGTTAGCGTTAAGGTGCAACAGTGAGTGATGCCGTTTCTTACAGTGGCTAGTTGTTGCACAGTTTGTGCTGCCGTTCCGTTTGGATTCTCGTTGGGATCGACATTGCCGAAAATTTGGCACACTCATAAATGGAGTGCGCAGCCGCACAGATCTTGCATTCCCCCCCCCCCCCCCTGTTTTGGCAAGGTATGTGTTGACTCTATTGCTGTTTCGAACATTCGTCTCCTTTTTTGGAAGTCTATTAAGCCCTGTGTTTTTTGTCGAAATGGTGTCAGAAATGGACTCCAGCACCTGAAAGCGTGACGTTAAGAACGAGTCTAATTGCTGCCAGGTAGGAACCTTCGTCAGGTCTTCCAGGGATTGTTCCCATAGAGTCAAGGTAGTTTTGGGCAGTTTACTTGAGCACGCAAAGACGAGGATCGGATCCCAGTTTCGCGTTATAACCTTATGCGCCTGCAAAGCTGATACCGAATCATTTACAGTACTCTAAAGGGCTCGAATCAATTTGGCCGATTCTTCATGTACTGTTGGCAAGTTAAAGATATTTTTTACCTGATTGTTGACCAAGATTCGAGTATTTTCATACGTAGCCCGCAACGCTTCCCAGGCTAGTGAAAAGCTGGCATTGGTTAGCGGAAATTGGCTGACAATCCGATAAGCCTCGTCTTTGGTTTTGGCTCTAAGGTGGAAGAGTTTTTCTACTTCACCCAACTGGGGGTGTTTAATGTATACTGCCTCAAACATATCTCGGAAAACCGGCCAGGAGATATAATCCCCCTTGAAGACCTCCGTCTCACATGGAGGCAATTTTGAGGTGGCGAGGAGCGAATGGTGGTTCGGATGGCGATTTTTTGCCAGTACCCTCAGGTTTCAATCGTGCTTCGTGATCGAGGAAAAATGCTGAGCATGCCACATAATTTTCGTTGCACAGTTTATACTTGGTTTCTATGGCTTCAATGTCTAATGCTGCTTCTCTTGTCTTTGGTCCGCATTTTATGCATAGGGCATAGGCTTCTTTGACTGCGAGCCACAGTTCTCTTAACTCTAACTTTCTGACTTCGAGAGCGGAAAGTGTGTGCCCGTGATCCGGCACTTCTTTCGCCGCTTGGTGAATCTTGACCAATTGATCAGTCGAGAAAATGAAGTCTTCCATCAAAGCCATCACAGAGAGTGCTTCTAAGATTGTATAAATGACAAGGAAGCGACACGAAATCAAGAAAATTTAAAACTCGTGGCTAAAAGCACTCGGAAGAAAAAAAACGCAGACTCCTTCAAAGAAGAAGGTAGTCTATTAAATTTCAAAAATCAAAATTTTGAAGCACAAGAATCTTCAAAAGGCTTGAAGGATTCTACTGGGGGCCAACCCCCCCGGCTTGGATACACCGTTACAAACGGTGTGCGCGGCACGAACGAGAGAAAAAGAATTTCAAAAAAGTCAAATTTTAAAGCGCAAGATTCTTCAAAAGGCTTGAAAGATTCTAAAAATTAAAATTTTGAAGCGCAAGAATCTTCAAAAGGCTTGAAGGATTCTACTGGGGGCCAAAAACCCCGGCTTGGATAAACCGTTACGAACGGTGTGTGCGGCACGAGCGAGAGAAAAAATTTCAAAAGTCAAAATTTAAGGCGCAAGAATCTTCAAAAGGCTTGAAGGATTCTACTGGGGGCCAACCACCCCGGCTTGTTTAAACCGTTACGAACGAGAGAAAAAAATTTCAAAAAAGTCAAAATTTAGATTTAAAAATTTCAAAAAAATCAAAATTTTTAAGCACAAGAATCTTCAAAAGGCTTGAAAGATTCTACTGGGGGTAAACCACCCCGCCTTTGATACACCGTTACGAACGGTGTGGGAACGAGAAAAAAAATTTCAAAAGTCAAAATTTAAAGCGCAAGAATCCTCAAAAGGCTTGAAAGATTAAAAAAATTTAAACTTTAAAGTGCAAGAATCTTCAAAAGGCTTGAAGGTGTAAAGGAAAACACGTATGTATCTAATGTTTCGTGGTTCTAGTTAAACTCAATTCTTAAAAAGTAGGGAAGAGTCTATGTGGCGATCGCTTTGACAAGGTGAACACCAATTCACACAACGTGGGAAAATGCATGGCTTGCATATTACATGAAGTGAAATATGCAACCTGCATTATGAGTTAAGAGAATTGGCTCACCTGTGTCTGGACTATGGCGCGTGTACATGGTTTCGATTACATGAAACGTGTACTCAACATAGAGCAAACATTACACCACATATTCCTCCCCCTCTTTAAAAAGAGAGTTCTGAAATTTATTATAAACATAAAAACAAAATACAGTTATACAAAATAAGTTCAAAAAAAAGAAAATTTACAATTTGTTCATAATTGTTTCTTTTTTTGTTTTTTGTTTTTGTTTTTTTTACATTTCTTAGATTATAAGTACCTACAATAAAAAATTTTATATTAATATTATTTTTTTTTTGATTGTATTTTTTTTTTTTTTTTACTTATTCTTATGCTAGTGTGTATTTACCTAGATTAATTATTCATGATTCTTAAAGATAAATTTAAATGATTTGGCTATTAAAAGCGTACATTTGTATATATTTACCTAAAACTACTAGTTTTATTAATATCTAATATTTTTTTTTTTTTTATTTCTTTTGAGTTTAAAAATTTTAGTAACCATAAATTTGCTTTTTAGTTTGTTTAAAATAAAAATGTTTCATCATTCGTTCTCGTTAAAGTTCAAAATTTTTTCTTTTCATCCTCAATTGTTTTTCTCTTTGTAAAATTACAAATTAGTTAGTTTGAATCGTCTCTGTGTTTTACATTGTTTAAATTGTTCATTTGGTTAAATATTATAAAAAAAAGTCACTTATCAAAAACAGTACGTGTATATAAAATTATTATTATTTTTTTTTGCTATTTAGTATAAAAAAATAAAATCACAAAATAAGCTTAACTTTCTCAATAAAAATTCTTTTTTCTTAATTAAATACAAAAATATTATTTTTCTTCTTGTTAGTTGCAATTGGATATCTGTTTTTGTTTTTTCATGTTTTGTTTAAAAAGTATACATTTTTGGCAAAAAAAACTTCATTGCTTAGCAAATAGAAATAGAATTTGAAATGGGACTGGTATTAAACGAATTTTATTTTATTAAAATGAATCAATCGATTTAGCAAGTGTCTGAAGCCGCAAAAATAGTGTTTGAGTCCGCAAGCTTTGGTTTTCTTCTCGGTCTTGGTTTCGGTCTTTGCAAATTTTTATTTCTCTGTTGCACTCGAAAGTACATAATGAAAAGAAAAACAATGCCTGCTAGGAGCAAAAAATTTAGAAAATAGTGGTTGTAATCGTGAAGATTAGCCATGACCAAATATTCCTCAGACTTCTTAATAACCTCACTTATATTGGATTTGAGTCTGTTAAACTCCGTATGGTTTATCTCGAAAACCTTGGGAGGAGCTTGAATTACCGTGTCCGTACCTTCTAGAACCCATGCGCTTATTTTTGTACTGGGAATAAATGCATTGTAAATTGTTTTATTAAAACTGAGATGGCCTTTTATTTGCATTGTTGGCAGTTTAAAAGTACAGGGTGTCTTGAATGTTAATACGCCACACCCGGACACAGTCAGACTTGAGGATGTCTGGTTGCATGTGAGGTGCCCGGTTACATTACCAGTGACTGAGAAAACCCACGTATTAGGGTTCCTAAGTCTTTTCCAAAAATTATATGTTGTATTTGATACTTTACTCAATTTACATTCCTGTAGATTATTAGATTTATGATTAAGCAGTGAAAACTCGCAATTGTTTGTATTTGAATGCTTGCTGAATGTTGGATAGTTATTAGTGCAATAGTATTGATCTTTAAGGGTCTTACAGAGATTAAGCTCCAGTTCTGATATCGGAAAATATTTGTCTCTCACCAAAGAAATCACGGTAGGGCGGTAGGGCAGCCATCATCTGCTTGCTTAAGTCTCTTTTGTTGGTCGCGCATATGGTGCAACGACGAATGCAAGACTTAACCAGAATTTGGAGTTTTGGCACCCAGAAACATTGTCTCGTTAGTCGCACCATTAAAGAGTTGCCACCGTGCATTGAAATCTCATGAATGAATTAAACCAGGAGACAAGCAAAACGGGATTTAAATGGTAGTATTATAGGATGACGTTCATTGTACGAAGTGTTTGAGTTCGAGAGTCGTCCATTGACTCTAAGAAGCTTGTTTGAATCCAAAAATGGATTAAAGGACAAAATAGAACTGTTCGTTGACACTGGCTTGCCAGCTGCAAGCAGCGAATATTCTGTCGAAAAATGAACTTCTTGAGCCAATCGGATTAGACGAATTTTCACAAACTCCATTTCTGGTTGCGAGATGTCACGAGACTTGTATTTGCTGGGTTGTTGCTTTGAGATAGACCCTAAGAAGCGAAAAACATAGCACAATACGCGCATAGCGCGGGATAAAGTCGAAAAACGGTCAAGAAAATCTTCCGGTTCTTGTTGAACTACCAATGAGTTGGTGTTTTGTTCGGAGTCGTCGAGAGGATGGCCTGTTAGTCCCACTAGAGGACTCTGAAAATTTGGCTGGACCACTAACGAGGAAACCTCTTTCTGTTCGAGATCTTCAGTACGTGGAGCGTCTGGTAATGCCACCGGCCATTGAGAGGCTGGTTCACAGAGCCATGATGGGCCCCGCCACCACATACGATTCTGCTTCAGATCGGAGGGCATTACACCTCGAGTGGCCAAGTCCGCGGGATTTTCGGCAGATCTAACGTGCTTCCATACTGCGTTGCCGACATTGTCCTTTATTTCACTGGTACGGTTTGCAACAAAGGTTTTCCAAACGCACGGAGGTTTTTTGAGCCAGGCCAAAACTATGGATGAGTCTGTCAATAAAAAGATTTGATATGCCTGGACTGGAAAATTGGGTAAGTAAAATTTTATCATTTTTGAAAGCAAAAGTGCTCCACACAGCTCAAGACGCGGTAAAGAGACCGTCTTTAAAGGGGCAACTTTGGACTTTGCACACACCAAGTAGGAGGTTGCTTCTCCATTGGGGTGACTTGTGCGTATATAAAGGGCTGCCACATATGCTTTCTCGGATGAGTCACAGAAACCATGAAACTGAATCTCCACAGTGGGGGAATATTCAACCCAACGTGGGATTTCTATAACCTGTATTTCAGGTAACGACTCTGCAAACTCTTTCCATGTGTCAAATGATTCAGGGCTAATACGCTCGTCCCACTCAGTGTGCTCCGCCCAAATACGTTGCATCAACGTTTTGGCAATTATCACTACGGGGGCCAACCACCCCGCAGGATCGAAAAGACGAGCAATTTGAGAGAAGACCTCTCTTTTGGTCAGATTTGTCGACAGTGGAATGCGCTGTGTGGTAAAGTAAAAATTGTCTCCTTTGGCATTCCATCGTACCTTTTGTGTTTCTGTGGTGCTGTCAGCATCGAGCTTCAGGAAACTTTCGTTCAGCATATGTTCTGGTGGCAAATGGTTAAGTAAGCTAGACGAATTTGCGGTTCACTTACGTAGTGGAAACCAAGCTGAGTTAAGCAACGCTTTAAGTTCGATTTGTGCCTGTTTAGCCGAACTGAGAGAATGACCACCAGATAGAACATCGTCGACATAGAACTCCGATTGTATGATTCTAGACGCTAGGGGATACACGGTTCTGCCTTCTTTTGCCAGTTGCAAGAGGGTGCGGATGGCCGAATATGGAGCACAATTTACACCAAAAGTGACGGTTTGAAGTTCAAAGTCTTCGATTTTGGACTCTGGGGAACTACGAAATAGGATTCGTGGAAATGGAGTATCTCTAGGGTCGACCAAGATTTGGCGGTACATTTTCTCAATGTCCACATTAAAGACAAATTTATAAAATCTCCAGCGGAGAATGAGTGATGGTAAGTCTCGCTGCAATATGGGCCCTGGATACAACAAATCGTTTAAGCTTACCCCATTCGACGACGATTGAGACGCATTAAAAACAACCCTCACTTTGGTGGTCGTGCTTTCAGGCTTTATGACCGCATGTTGTGGCAGATAGGACGAGTTTACTTGACCTTTTGCAATCTTTTCCATCGGAGGTACTTTCCGCATATGGCCAAGGGTGAAGTATTCAGAAATAACGCTTGAATATTGAGTCTTGAGATCCGCCTTCATGTCTAACGATCTTTCGACTCTATAGAACTGCCTTAATGCGATGTGCCTAGAGAACCCTAACTTGCCCTTTGACGATTGTGCCTTGAACGGCAGACAAACCACATACCTCCCTTCCGAACGTCTCGAAGTTGTGTTTTTATATAGTTCGTCACAGAAGCAATCCTCTGTTGACCGAATGACTGTGGACGGCAGTTCCTCGAGCTCCCAAAATTTTCGTAGTTGAGTATCCAAATTGGAAGTACTCGAACTGTTCGATACTACGAATGTATTGAACGATTGGAACGACTCAGAACATTGTGTTCTGAGCCACTAGGGAATCTGCGATAAGTTGGAGACCGTTCCTTATGATCGATGGGTATAAGTCCGCACCGATCAGCAGATCGACCTGGGACGATTTATTAAACGTGGGATCAGCCAGTTTGAGGCCGCCAAAACGGTTGGGATCGATGACACTAAACGATGAACTTGGCAGGTTGTTCGTCAATGATCTAAGCACAATTGCCTGAGCGGAAATGGTGATCTGGGTTTCATCTAAGCACGTGATTGCAAACGAACAGAGTTTTTTCGACGTAATGGCGAGATTACACCACTGATTCCGGAAATGGTTGTATTCTTATCGGTTACGGGCAAATTCAAACGCTTTTGTACTGCTTCTGAGATAAAAGATATTTCGGAACCAGGGTCGATAAGAGCGCGAACTATGTGTTTGGATTCTCTGCCGACAATGCAAGCTAGTGCCGTGGCAAGCTATATTTTCTTAGGGGCACCGACATGAAAGCTTTGAAACGACGCTCTAGGCACAAATGGACGTGACGACGCCGATATTTGAGGAGCTGTTGTTGCACTAGGGAGATTAGTGGACTGTATTTTATTTCCGTTTTCGTTAGCGTTAAGGTGCAACAGTGAGTGATGCCGTTTCTTACAGTGGCTAGTTGTTGCACAGTTTGTGCTGCCGTTCCGTTTGGATTCTCGTTGGGATCGACATTGCCGAAAATTTGGCACACTCATAAATGTAGTGCGCAGCCGCACAGATCTTGCATTCCCCCCCCCCCCCCCCCCTGTTTTGGCAAGGTATGTGTTGACTCTATTGCTGTTTCGAACATTCGTCTCCTTTTTTGGAAGTCTATTAAGCCCTGTGTTTTTTGTCGAAATGGTGTCAGAAATGGACTCCAGCACCTGAAAGCGTGACGTTAAGAACGAGTCTAATTGCTGCCAGGTAGGAACCTTCGTCAGGTCTTCCAGGGATTGTTCCCATAGAGTCAAGGTAGTTTTGGGCAGTTTAATTGAGCACGCAAAGACGAGGATCGGATCCCAGTTTCGCGTTATAACCTTATGCGCCTGCAAAGCTGATACCGAATCATTTACAGTACTCTAAAGGGCTCGAATCAATTTGGCCGATTCTTCATGTACTGTTGGCAAGTTAAAGATATTTTTTACCTGATTGTTGACCAAGATTCGAGTATTTTCATACGTAGCCCGCAACGCTTCCCAGGCTAGTGAAAAGCTGGCATTGGTTAGCGGAAATTGGCTGACAATCCGATAAGCCTCGTCTTTGGTTTTGGCTCTAAGGTGGAAGAGTTTTTCTACTTCACCCAACTGGGGGTGTTTAATGTATACTGCCTCAAACATATCTCGGAAAACCGGCCAGGAGATATAATCCCCCTTGAAGACCTCCGTCTCACATGGAGGCAATTTTGAGGTGGCGAGGAGCGAATGGTGGTTCGGATGTCGATTTTTTGCCAGTACCCTCAGGTTTCAATCGTGCTTCGTGATCGAGGAAAAATGCTGAGCATTCCACATAATTTTCGTTGCACAGTTTATACTTGGTTTCTATGGCTTCAATGTCTAATGCTGCTTCTCTTGTCTTTGGTCCGCATTTTATGCATAGGGCATAGGCTTCTTTGACTGCGAGCCACAGTTCTCTTAACTCTAACTTTCTGACTTCGAGAGCGGAAAGTGTGTGCCCGTGATCCGGCACCTCTTTCGCCGCTTGGTGAATCTTGACCAATTGATCAGTCGAGAAAATGAAGTCTTCCATCAAAGCCATCACAGAGAGTGCTTCTAAGATTGTATAAATGACAAGGAAGCGACACGAAATCAAGAAAATTTAAAACTCGTGGCTAAAAGCACTCGGAAGAAAAAAAACGCAGACTCCTTCAAAGAAGAAGGTAGTCTATTAAATTTCAAAAATCAAAATTTTGAAGCACAAGAATCTTCAAAAGGCTTGAAGGATTCTACTGGGGGCCAACCACCCCGGCTTGGATACACCGTTACAAACGGTGTGCGCGGCACGAACGAGAGAAAAAGAATTTCAAAAAAGTCAAATTTTAAAGCGCAAGATTCTTCAAAAGGCTTGAAAGATTCTAAAAATTAAAATTTTGAAGCGCAAGAATCTTCAAAAGGCTTGAAGGATTCTACTGGGGGCCAAAAACCCCGGCTTGGATAAACCGTTACGAACGGTGTGTGCAGCACGAGCGAGAGAAAAAATTTCAAAAATCTAAATTTAAAGCGCAAGAATCTTCAAAAGGCTTGAAAGATTCAAAAAATTAAAAAAAAAAAAAAAATTAAAATTTTAAAGCGCAAGAATCTTCAAAAGGCTTGAAGGATTCTACTGGGGCCAACCACCCCGGCTTGGATACACCGTTACGAACGGTGTGTGCGGCACGAGCGAGAGAAAAAATTTCAAAAGTCAAAATTTAAGGCGCAAGAATCTTCAAAAGGCTTGAAGGATTCTACTGGGGGCCAACCACCCCGGCTTGTTTAAACCGTTACGAACGAGAGAAAAAAATTTCAAAAAAGTCAAAATTTAGATTTAAAAATTTCAAAAAAATCAAAATTTTTAAGCACAAGAATCTTCAAAAGGCTTGAAAGATTCTACTGGGGGTAAACCACCCCGGCTTTGATACACCGTTACGAACGGTGTGGGAACGAGAAAAAAAATTTCAAAAGTCAAAATTTAAAGCGCAAGAATCCTCAAAAGGCTTGAAAGATTAAAAAAATTTAAACTTTAAAGTGCAAGAATCTTCAAAAGGCTTGAAGGTGTAAAGGAAAACACGTATGTATCTAATGTTTCGTGGTTCTAGTTAAACTCAATTCTTAAAAAGTAGGGAAGAGTCTATGTGGCGATCGCTTTGACAAGGTGAACACCAATTCACACAACGTGGGAAAATGCATGGCTTGCATATTACATGAAGTGAAATATGCAACCTGCATTATGAGTTAAGAGAATTGGCTCACCTGTGTCTGGACTATGGCGCGTGTACATGGTTTCGATTACATGAAACGTGTACTCAACATAGAGCAAACATTACACCACATATTCCTCCCCCTCTTTAAAAAGAGAGTTCTGAAATTTATTATAAACATAAAAACAAAATACAGTTATACAAAATAAGTTCAAAAAAAAGAAAATTTACAATTTGTTCATAATTGTTTCTTTTTTTGTTTTTTGTTTTTGTTTTTTTTTTACATTTCTTAGATTATAAGTACCTACAATAAAAAATTTTATATTAATATTATTTTTTTTTTTTGATTGTATTTTTTTTTTTTTTACTTATTCTTATGCTAGTGTGTATTTACCTAGATTAATTATTCATGATTCTTAAAGATAAATTTAAATGATTTGGCTATTAAAAGCGTACATTTGTATATATTTACCTAAAACTACTAGTTTTATTAATTTCTAATTTTTTTTTTTTTTTTATTTCTTTTGAGTTTAAAAATTTTAGTAACCATAAATTTGCTTTTTAGTTAGTTTAAAATAAAAATGTTTCATCATTCGTTCTCGTTAAAGTTCAAAATTTTTTCTTTTCATCCTCAATTGTTTTTCTCTTTGTAAAATTACAAATTAGTTAGTTTGAATCGTCTCTGTGTTTTACATTATTTAAATTGTTCATTTGGTTAAATATTATAAAAAAAAGTCACTTATCAAAAACAGTACGTGTATATAAAATTATTATTATTTTTTTTTTTTTTGCTATTTAATATAAAAAAATAAAATCACAAAATAAAACTTAACTTTCTCAATAAAAATTCTTTTTTCTTAATTAAATACAAAAATATTATTTTTCTTCTTGTTAATTGCAATTGGATATCTGTTTTTGTTTTTTCATGTTTTGTTTAAAAAGTATACATTTTTGGCAAAAAAAACTTCATTGCTTAGCAAATAGAAATAGAATTTGAAATGGGACTGGTATTAAACGAATTTTATTTTATTAAAATGAATCAATCGATTTAGCAAGTGTCTGAAGCCGCAAAAATAGTATTTGAGTCCGCAAGCTTTGGTTTTCTTCTCGGTCTTGGTTTCGGTCTTTGCAAATTTTTATTTCTCTGTTGCACTCGAAAGTACATAATGAAAAGAAAAACAATGCCTGCTAGGAGCAAAAAATTTAGAAAATAGTGGTTGTAATCGTGAAGATTAGCCATGACCGAATATTCCTCAGACTTCTTAATAACCTCACTTATATTGGATTTGAGTCTGTTAAACTCCGTATGGTTTATCTCGAAAACCTTGGGAGGAGCTTGAATTACCGTGTCCGTACCTTCTAGAACCCATGCGCTTATTTTTGTACTGGGAATAAATGCATTGTAAATTGTTTTATTAAAACTGAGATGGCCTTTTATTTGCATTGTTGGCAGTTTAAAAGTACAGGGTGTCTTGAATGTTAATACGCCACACCCGGACACAGTCAGAATTGAGGATGTCTGGTTGCATGTGAGGTGCCCGGTTACATTACCAGTGACTGAGAAAACCCACGTATTAGGGTTCCTAAGTCTTTTCCAAAAATTATATGTTGTATTTGATACTTTACTCAATTTACATTCCTGTAGATTATTAGATTTATGATTAAGCAGTGAAAACTCGCAATTGTTTGTATTTGAATGCTTGCTGAATGTTGATAGTTATTAGTGTAATAGTATTGATCTTTAAGGGTCTTACAGAGATTAAGCTCTAGTTCTGATATCGGAAAATATTTGTCTCTCACCAAAGAAATCACTAAATAAGGAGAAGATGTGTCGACCAAATAAACAACATTGTTATGAAAAATAGGAAGTGGAACTAGTGAAAACAATTCATAGTCATCAAGTTCAAGTAATGGTAGCCGCATTTCGAAAACTATACTATCTTTCATTACTCGTCCTCGGATTGAAGCTAATTTATAGTAATCTATTGTCGAACCCCTTGGTAGCTTAAGCAAACTAGGAATGTTGCTCCGTATTAATTGTAATTGTTCTGTAAGTTGTTTTGGGGTCACTATTTGAGGGTCTATTTAAGCATGTTTCAAATCTAGTAGGACATCTAACAAAATTCCCTGTTGTCTTTCAAAATTAGTTATTATTAGTATAAGATATGAAACCAAAGCGGACAAATCTCGGTACTGATCGTTATCTCTTAACGAATCCTTGATCGAATTATGAGTTATTACTAAATAGTCACTTAAAGCTTTAAATTGATTGTTTATTTGCACCGTGGTGCGTTTGAGAATGTTAGCAGTAGAATCAGCTATTGAACTTTGTTTTTTTATAAGTTCGGCCAAATGATTTTCGTTGGTCTTTAGAATACTTATTTGATTTTCGATGTGTTCAGCATATTCGTTGTCCAGGATTCCGAACAACCCATGTGCTAGATTTCAAACAATATCAAAAGGGGAACGTTTTGGCCTTGTTTTACCGTATCTTGCTGCATTGAAGGAGTACAAAAGTTCGTTATTTTCTTCGATGACTTCAAAACGGTGGCAAATGGCTTCAACCGTTGGCATGCAATGTTGTTGATGGAAAACTTCATTTTTACAGAATTCTTCCACACGATCTATATATGCCT
This sequence comes from Melanostoma mellinum, assembly GCA_914767635.1. Classification (NCBI taxonomy): domain Eukaryota; kingdom Metazoa; phylum Arthropoda; class Insecta; order Diptera; family Syrphidae; genus Melanostoma; species Melanostoma mellinum. The sequence goes on from OU612060.1 coordinate 103,118,395, forward strand.
TGATTTCGGTCAGTTCAAACCAATAAGTGGTTAAGTTGTAATAAACGAAGAGGCTCCAATGGCTGTTTATTACTTCAACTTGTCCCATTTTGTCAAAGTAAATACCCACTGCACCTTCCAATTGTTGTATAGTGATGTTTTCTTGGGCGTTAATAAAAGGTAAGCTAAGCGTTACTAAGAAAAGCAACAATATCGAATAGCGATGGCACATTGTGCTGTTGCAAAACCCTTTTTGTTTGATTCCCAAAACTAAAAGAAATAAAACAGAAATAAAACAATTCGTAATAAGCAAAGTGAAAAATTTAAATCATTTCACGTAGAAACATTTTCATATTTTCAAAATAGTTGTATTTACACTATTGTTAATTTCTTTAACTTCAAAAGGACCCTTGTACAATGAATATAGCTTGTTTTTTCTGGCCATATCTTGTAGTAGAACTTTATCTCCTACCTTAAAGGCAAATGGGTGAATGTTTTTATCGTAATGTTCTTTCGATTTGAACTTACTCACCTCTATATTTGCTCTAGCTATTTGATACGCTTTTTGAATTTATTCTTAGTAGATAAAAATAATTTTCATCATCGTAAATTGGAGAAGGAGTTTTCTTGATATTAGTTGGCATCTCGGAAGTAAAACCGTACAACACATCCATCGGTGATAGTTTCGTACTAGCACGAGGAGTGTTGTTGTGAACATACATCGCTTGTCGAAGCCATGTATCCCAATCTGCTGGGGTCGCACTGGAAAAGGATCGTAAGTACTCTATCAGAGGACCGTGATTCCTTTCCAGAGGAACCAGGTAACACTGGTTCTTGTGTGTTTGGTTGTTCCTTAACCGTGTCTTGATTAATTTCATTTTTGTAGTGCAATTTACTTGTTGTAATTAGAAATTGCATTTTGATTAAGTGTTTTTTAGTTCGAGTTACAGTCTAATGTGTTATTTGGATTTGTAAATCAGCTTGTTTTCAATTAATTTTGATTATCTGTTTACCTTATTTGCTTAATTGTGTAGTGACAGTGATTGGTAAGAAAAAAATGTTTTCCGTTCACGTTAATTGAGTATAATTTGAGTGTTATTTATAAATATTAGTCTCTCTCTTTAACTGCTTTAAAACTCCTTATCTATCCTTTTTCCTCACACCATAATCTCCTTAGAAAACCTTAACTTTGTAGTTCATTTACTTAACTTTGTAAGCTTTAAATTATCGTCTGCTTGGTGCAGTTGGTAAAAGCGCGCTTTTCTTTTAGAATAAATACTAAGTAAGCCAAGCTTTTCCGGTTCTATTCCCAGCCAATGCCTAACTTTTTTTTTTTTTTTTTTAGTTTTCTCATCCGAAGCTATTAGCACGGTAGTTCTTCAATCAAATTCAGGCATTACTAGAATTGATGATTTCCATCCTCCTTTAGATATTTTTATAGAATTGAGCAACGTCTCTCAAGATATTAATAATTTAAAAGACTGTGTATATACTTTTGACTTTCGAAAAGCGAATTTCGATTTGCTATCGAATGAATTATGCATAGCTGGTATTGAAAATATATCAACTATTGCAAATATTGACGAAGCAGTCGCTTGCTTCTACTCGATTTTAGAAAATAGCATGAAAAAAACAATTCCCCAAAAGTTGCTTAGAAATAGTAGTTTCAGTCAACCGTGGTTTACCAAGGAATTAAAGACTCTAAGGAACAAAAGAAACAAAGCTTGGAAGATCTATTTAACTACTCTCTCTCCAACTGATCACCAACTATTCATAAGTCTTTTTGAAGACTTCAAAACGCTTTCTCAAAATCTATACTCTAACTATGTCAATCAAATGGGGTGCTCTCTAAAAAATGACCCAAAAAGTTTTTGGTCCTTTGTAAACTCTAAAAAAAAATCAGACGGGTATCCCCTCAACTTTGTTTTTAATAGCACTTCTTTAAAAAATACTCCTGAGATTTGCAATGCCTTTGCAAACCATTTTTGTGGATCTTTTTGTAGTACGAATTTAGAAATTGATGAACATTTTTTTCAGTATTTAACTCACTCCGCGCAAGTGAATTTTAATAGTATCCCTATTCACAGAGACAGAATTACTTACTTTCTTTCTTCTCTTAAAGATGACTTTTCTTCTGGTCCGGACTCGATTCCGCCAATTGTTTTAAAAAAGTGTTCTTCACGTTTATCATCTCCACTTGAATATCTATTCAAGCTTTCATTTAAATCTGGAATATTTCCCACTCTTTGGAAAAAATCTTTTATAACACCTGTTTTCAAGAAGGGTGAAAAAATTGATATAAAAAACTATAGGCCAATTTCAAAGCTCTCATGCATACCCAAGCTATTTGAACAAGTAGTCTGCGAAAGCCTATCCTTCTTTGCAAGGAATGTTATCTGCCATCAGCAGCATGGATTTATGCAAAGAAGATCAACGGCTACCAACCTTCTATCTTTTTATCATAAATGTTCCAACGCCCTTGAATGTGGGAACGAGCTTGACTGCATTTCCACTGATTTCTCTAAGGCGTTTGACCAACTGTCTCATAATATTATACTATATAAACTAAAAGCATTTGGATTTCCCCCATTATTTATTGCTTGGATTAGCTCCTACCTAAAAAATAGGTCTTATGAAGTCAAATTTCGAAATGTTTTATCAAAACCTTTCATTGCTTTGTCTGGTGTGCCACAAGGAAGCCATCTTGGTCCCTTACTTTACATTGTTGCAATTAATGATGTAATTTCTTGCATTTCCTATAGTGACATTTTAATCTTTGCTGATGATATGAAGATTTTTAAAACCATCAAAAATGCTTCAGATCGAGACTTCTTACAGAAAGATATCGACAGTTTTGTTCTATGGTGTTCTAAAAACGGACTTAGTTTGAACGCTTCTAAGTGCCAAAGTATGACCTTCTCCCGCAAAAGATCGCCAAGTATTGGAGAATATTCAATATCGCAACAATCCCTATCTCAAGTTTTTAGTTTCCGTGACCTCGGTGTTCTATTTAGTACCAACCTCGAGTTTAATGAACACATCAACCTCATTATTAACAAATCGAATTCAATGCTTGGCTTTATTAAGCGATGGGCAAAGGAATTCAATGACCCTTACGTCACCCTCTCTTTATATAAGTGTTATGCAAATCAGGTATTTGGCTATCAAAATATTGAGGGTTTTGAAGTTATTCAACGTTTTTTTTTTTTTTTTTAAACGCATTTTTAAGCTTCCCAGTACTACACCCAACTATGCTATCTACGTTGAATCCGGTATACCTCAAATATTCTTAAAGAATTTAAAATCAAATGCGGATTATTTAATAAGAGTAATGAATAGACACGACACAAACCTTCACAAACAAATTATGCAATACGCTCTCCGGAAACAGTTATCACCTTTCAAAGAATGGCAAGAGTTGGCTAATCGCCACTGCCTGAATCTTGATCTCTTGAATACACCCCTGACCAATTGGCAAGACGCATTCTATAGATGTATAGCTAAGGTGGATGACTCACTTTATCTTGAAAGTTTGAATAGAGCTCAAACATCTACAACAAGATTAATTTACAAAGATTTAAACCACGTACTGTACCAAAATAATTATTTTAATGATAAGCTTTCATTTAACCAAATAAGTATCATGTTCAAAGCAAGAACTGAGATGCTCAATCTAAATTATAAACCACACAGAAGTGACCTTCACCCGTTATGTACTTTGTGCAACCTTAATGAAACTGAAAATACATACCACTTTATAGCTGTATGCCCAATATTACAAGAAATCCGCAGGCTTTATTTTTCGAAGAGCTTTCTTACACTTGAAGATACAAAACAGATTTTGAACGGGGATTTTGGTTGGAAAATGCTTTGTTTTTATATTAATCATGCCTTAGGGTATCGTAGCAGTTTCTTAGACTGATTAATGAGATCGTAAGTGTAGGCTCTGTATATTATGAAATTCAATTTTTTAATGTTATATATTTTTATTGTTTAAATGAATTCACGCAACAATCTATTTTTTATTCTAGTTTTTCTAAAATTATGTTTTCTTTAACTTTAACTTTTTCCATTTTGTAACAAATCTCGAAATAAGTCAATCGAGGCAGACGGCAAATTTTGCCATGCAATCATTCTTAGAAAAATATAAAATCTTGTGAAATATCGAGAACTTTAATAAAGAATTTATAATAATAATAATAATAATAATAATAAATATAAGTGTTATGTTCGTCCGCATCTAGAATATGCGTCTCAGGTGTGGTCACCATTTTATGATATTCATAAATCTCGAATCGAAGCAGTACAGCACAGATTCATACGTTTCGCTCTCAAAGGTCTTCCTTGGGAAGATCCTTTCAATCTACCTCCTTACGAAAATTGTATTCGCCTATTAAACCTTCAAACCCTCTCACAGAGACGAATTAACAATGATTTAGTTTTTTTTCATCAATTAATAACCGGTTCAACTGATGCCCCCGACTTGCTTTCCCACATTAGTTTCAACTATCGTGGAGGATCTCACCAACTACGTAATTTAGAGTTTTTACATTGCTCCCATCACAGAACTAACTATGGCCTGCATGAGCCATTAGCTCGCATGAGTAGGTTATCTAACTCCTATCCTTTTGCTTCCGATTTCAACCTAAGTAAAAATACTTTAAAATTAAAACTAAGAACCAGTGTGCCACCTGCATGACTTTTATTTGATATTTTGTTATAGTTATTTAATTTCTGTTCTTATTTATGTATAGTTTTTGTTTAATAATGTTTCCCTAGTTTATTTTGTTCAATTTATTAATGTACTTTTTTTTATTTTTTTTTTTTTTGTAAAAATTGTAATGTCTTTTATTTTTTTCCTCGTATACGTTCTATTTGTGCTTGTGTTGGCGTTGTTTACTAACCACTAACACTTGCATTAATGATGAAGAGCGTAGATAAGTGTGTACAAATGAGCTTGCTCTAAGTTCAGTACCGCTTAAGTCTCTGAGATACAAAAAAAAAAAAAAAAGAGCTCCATTAGTTTGTGGGTGATATGCCGTTGTTTCAAGTTTATTTATTTTGAGAAACTTACACACCTTCTTGAAAAGATCGCTACAAAAATTTGCCCCTCGATCGGTTAGTAGCTGTTTGGGTATTCTATAGCGACATATAATCTTCTCAAAAAAAACCTTGGCGACCGTTTCTGCTTCCGCGTTAGGAAGTGGGTAACAGTCCATGAAACGGGTAAGATCATCTGCGAAGGTCAAAATATATTTGTTACCATTCGTAGTTGTTGGGAGTGGACCAACAATATCCATAAAGACCTTATCAAATGGTTTCTTTGAAGTGACTGAAATCACCATGGGCATAATTGTACGTCTAGCTTTTTTGTTTATTTGACACTTTTTGCAGCCTTTAACGTATTTCTTGATAGTGTTAAACATATTTTTCCATCTAAAACTTGGTCGGATGCGAAGATATGTCTTAAGAACTCCAAGGTGACCTCCTAGTGGAGAATCGTGATATCTTTGTATTGTTTTAATAATATCCTCTTCCTTTTCAATGAATGCCTTATTTTGGTATTCACCTGTAATAGGACTAGCATCTTCATCCTCATCAGTTAGGCTTTCATTACCTTGAGAAACTCTTCTTCTGTTAGTAATAGATATGTTCCCTGATTCTGTAAGATCCATACTTGGATTCTTGTCGTTATTGTCTATATCTTGGGTTTGTGCTTTATGTACCTGTGCTCTCGTTAAAACCTGAACGTCTGCATTTCTTTTGTCATGGGATACTATACGGCTTAGAGCATCAGCCACTACGTTATCTTTTCCTGGCTTATGTTTAATAGAAAATTCGTATTCAGCTAGTTTAAATTTGAAATTCGATATTCTTGTTGATTCATTCGTTATTTTGAAAAAATTAACTAAGAGCTTGTGATCGGTATAGAGGGTGAAATTTCGACCCAAAAGGTAACATCGAAAATTTTTTACTACCCAGACCATAGCCAGGGCTTCTCTTTCTATTGTTGAGTAACGACGCTCTACAGGGCTTAAAATTCTACTAGCAAAAGCAATAGGCAAATCTAATCCGTCTCGTTTTTGAGACAATACTGCCCCAATAGTTGTTCCACTAGCATCAGTAGAAAGATCAAATTCTTTAGAAAAGTCTGGGTATATGAGAATGGGGGGTTTTGTTATTATTTGTTTCAATGCAGTAAAAGCTTTTTCACACTCTTCGTTCCAGCAAAATTTTTGTTCCTTGTGAGTAATGTCTCGTAAAGGTTTTTCAAACTTGGAGAAGTTTGGAATGCTCCTCCTATAAAAATTTATCATTCCCAAAAATGATTGAACTTCTTTCGTATTACTTGGGGGAGGTATTTGAAGAATGCTTTTTATTTTCTTTTCGTCTGGCAGTACTCCCTTCTCTGTAATCCTGTAACCCAGAAAAACTATTTCCCGCCGAAGGAAATAACATTTCCGTGGCTGAAGTCATTGATTAAATTTCTCTAACCGTTCAAGAACTGAAATTAATTTTTTATTGTGATCAGACAAGTTACGACCATACACCACAATGTCATCTAGGTAGACGAAACATTTAATACCTTGAAGACCACTTAGAATATAATTCATAAGGCGCTGAAAAGTTGCTGGCGCACATTTTAAGCCAAAAGGCATCCTATTGAATTCGTAGTGACCTGTGTTTGTGCTGAAAGCTGTTTTTGGGCGGTCAGCTTTATCTATTAGTACTTGGTGATAACCACTTGCCAGGTCTAGTGTTGAAAAATATCTACTATTTCCCAGTTGATCGAGGATATCATCAATTCTTGGTAACGGAAAAGCGTCACCAATGGTAATTTCATTGATCTTTCTGAAATCAACTACCACCCGATACTTTCGTAAACCGTTTTCGTCAGCTCTTTTGGGAACCACTAGCAATGGACTATTCCAAGGACTTTTGCTATCAGAAATAATTTTATCGTTATACATTTTATCAACTTGTTCTTTTATTATATGCCTATGTGCCTCAAGAAGACGATACTGTTTTGTATTGATAGGAGTTGCGTTTTTGGGAGTTGAAATTTTGTGATAGATAGCATTTGTGTACTCTAGCTTTTCGCTTTCTAGATGAAATGTATTGGCAAATCTTTGACATATTTCTTGAATTGTAGATCTTTCTTCAGGATTAAGATCCTCATGGAAATTAAGTTCTTTAAGTAGTTTCTTATTTCGTTCTTCATCTGTATTTTGCTTGCTCGAATATTTACAAATGGGGTATACCGATTTTCCTAGGGTTTCTGATTTCTCTTTCGATAATATCTTAAGATCGTAGTCGTCAAGGGGAAAAAATTTAATTGGATGATCTCTTAAAGTAACTTTGGCAAATAACACACAAGTTCACTCTCTTCGGAATGATTTATGGGACATTCGAAACATGTTCCACTCCGAGGGCTTAAGGTCACATTGAGTTTATTAATAACTTTATTCTCCTTCGTTTCTAATAGATCATCTTGCGAAGATGATTCTATAACCGGAAACAAATTACATGGAGTACTGCTTCGAAATTTTTCACCCTGTGAGGTTATGAAGCAGTCAATCAGCCTATTTTGTCTCACTTTTAAGCTTAAGGTCACATTGAGTTTAGGAATAACTTTATTCTCCTTCGTTTCTAATAGATCATCTTGCGAAGATGATTCTGTAACCGGAAACAAATCACATGGAGTACTGCTTCGAAATTTTTCACCCTGCGAGGTTATGAAGCAGTCAATCAGCCTATTTTGTCTCACTTTTAAGCTTAAGTTCACATTGAGCTTAGGAATAACTTTATTTTCCATCGGGTCTAATAGATCATCTTGCGAAGATGATTCTGTTACCGAAACCAAATTACATGGCATAATGCTTCGAGATTCTTCACCCGGCGACGTTGTGAGGCAGTCAATCAGCTTATTATGTCTCTCCTAAGAAGGCTTACTGGTCAAGTCTTCGATTCTATTAACTGAAGGACCATCCTGAAAAGGATGCTGTGAAGACTTTTGAATAGGCAACTGGTTTTTTCTATTAGGTTCGTGAAGAAATTTTAAAAGTTTATTCGGACCTTCAATGTTTGCATATTTAAACAAAATATCTTGACCAAGTATACCATCACAATCAAAATTGAAAATTTTTTCTGTGACATAAAACTTACATTTAATCGGAGGTTCTAAAAGTAACTTGGCTTCAATAGAGCCAAGTGTAGTGCCCTAAGCATATATTCCATTTATGTCTATGGCATCGTTCTGATTAAATATAACATCTGGGTGTAGTGAATCTTCATTAATTAAACTAATGTCAGATCCCGTATCCGCTAAAAATTTTAATTTTTTTCTTAATCCTATATCAATTGGAATTTCAACTATACCTACCGTTCTTGTTAAATTCCTTGCGTTCTTTAGATGCGTAGTCGAATGATTGAACGGTATTCTTATCACCCGACAGTCATCTAGTTTTTTGGGTTCGAAATATTATTTTTCTCATCCCAACGCTTTTTAGTAAAACAATTCGATATTGAATGGCCTACCCTTAAACAGAAATCACACTTAGTTTCTCTTGTTTGTTTTCGCGTTGAATTTGTTGGCATAACCGAGGGCCTAAAGTTGGTATTTTCATACCTCTGCTTTGGTTTATTTTGGTTTTTACTACAATTAGTATTATCATGTCCGTATGCCCGACAAATTGAACAAAACGGTGTATTTTTTCTTATTCTGCACTCTTGATATGTGTGATTATACTTGTTGCAGAAATTGCACTTGACTTGAACATTGTTAGGACGATTTGGAATAAAATTTTGGTTGGAATGCATATTGTTTTGCATGAACGGTTGATCAAACGATTGAGTCATGCCTGTTTGAGGCCACATTCCATAATTGTTTGAATTTTGAAAAGGCAAACCTATGGGATACTGAACCAAACTGTTCGTTTCCAATTCTATTCTTATAAGTGTCTCACAAAGTTTATTTACCGACGTTTCTTGAGACATTTTAACGAATTGCTTTATTATGGGATTACATACCCCCGATTTAATTGCATACAATGCTGCTAGCTCCGAATCAGTTATTAATGCCTTAGCATCCGCAGGAAATTGTTCTTGTGTGGCACTCTTGCACTCCGCAACCAAATTCTTAACTCTTAAAACAAATGAATTAAGAGTTTCCGTTGGATACTGCCGAGTTTGTCAAAGATCATTCGATACCTGGATTCCTGGATATAGGTTTTCCGAGGAAGAAAATGACCTCGGAGTAACTTTTCAAACTCGTCATAGCAGGCGAAAGTGCAATTTTGCATAGCTAAGTATGCATTGCCTCTTAATTTTGTCAGAATTAACTGACAGAAGGTTATTTCTTGGTCTAGCCCAAGACATGATTTTACTTGTCCGCAGCAATTCAAAAATGCCTGCAGATCGGAAACTAAATTCGGTGTGGAGTCACCGTTGAAAATTGGTATCAAATTTGATATCAATTGTATCATCGAACTATGTTGCGAGCTAGCTACAAAAGAGTCATCGTGACTGTAATGTTTACTTGGCTCTCCATTGCCTTGTGACTGTCGCACTTGTCCAAATTCGGTCATTATTGATTCGAGTTTATTTAAACTACGCGGACCAGACTCTTTAAAATTTTTCAAATTCGATCGGAACAATTCAGTTTTGTTTGCCAAATTCGAACTTGTCGACGGACTGTTTTTATTTTCGAACTTATCTTATAAATTTACAGATTTTTTATCTAATATCTTATTATCTATTATTAAATTCTTAAGCTTACTGTTTTCCTTTGCTGACCTTGTTGTCTCCAGTCCAGATCTTAGTCTCCTTATTTCAAGAGTGTTGTCTTGGTTTTGTTGATGGATGTCTGCCTCTGACTCTGCTATCGTACTGTTAAGGTCCTCCTCACTGGACATTTAACGCAGAATACACGTACGGTACACTTTGTAGTGTAAAATTTGTAATTGAGAGTGTTTCTGCTTTCAATCTTTAATTAATAACACTTTGGATATATTTTGCACAAACGAATAGCGTTTTTTTTTTTTCGTTCGACGGCGCGGAGAAACTTTTTTATTCTGTTGAATTTCTCTTTTTTTTACTTCAGCTTGACTGCGAATCGAATCGAATACGTTTACAATTTTTGTTTTTTTTTTCGCAAATTATTTGTTAAAAGTTCGTTGGAGTTTAATTATATTAAAGAAAGAAAACTGATTGGTTGAAATAAATATTTTTGTGGAATTTTTACAAGTATTTTGGGTTGCGCGCAAATGGCTACGCTCTTGCACACGCAATCGGAAGCGATTTATTTTGGGTGTCGTACAGAATCTCCAAAAAAAAATCCCCATCGATCAAAATCCCCAAAAATGTTTATCCACCTATCTAATATCCCCATTGAGATAATGCACATTGATGAAATCCACAACTAAACAATCTTTTTTGTCAAAATCCCCACGAGATCTCCAAATCCCCAGAGTCTGTGTACATATAAATTATGTGCATTGAGTTTTCAGAAAAATCTCTCTCTTTCGTTGTTTTTGTAATTAATAAATGAAAACGATTAACAGTTTCTTATCAACAAATTACTATAAATGCATGATTGTATCCTCTCTTTAGTCTTGCTTACGTATTCATGTTGCGTTTTTTTTTTTTTTTTTTTTGAGAATAAAAGTTGAAATGGATAATAACATTACTGTTTGCAAATCCAATAAAGGTGGAAGAAAGTTATTCATAAATGGATATGGTTATCATTACATTTGCTGTAATACATAAACCTAATATCCCCAAAACAAATATATTCAAGTAGTGAATCATGCGATCAAATCGCGCGCGCGTTTGCAGATTCTCTCTTTGGGGATTTTGGGAGTTGGGGATTTTCGTTTGGGGATTTTGCGTTTGGGGATTTTCGTTTGGGGCTTTTGTTTTGGGGCAAACGTTACCAACCCATTTATTTTTTCTTTTCACCGGCTGCGCCAATTTGTAAAGGAAAACACGTATGTATCTATTGTTTCGTGGTTCTGGTTAAACTCAATTCTTAAAAAGTAGGGAAGAGTCTATGTGGCGATCGCTTTGACAAGGTGAACACCAATTCACACAACGTGGGAAAATGCATGGCTTGCATATTACATGAAGTGAAATATGCAACCTGCATTATGAGTTAAGAGAATTGGCTCACCTGTGTCTGGACTATGGCGCGTGTACATGGTTTCGATTACATGAAACGTGTACGCAACATAGAGCAAACATTACACCACAAAGGATTCTACTGGGGGCCAACCACCCCGGCTTGGATACACCGTTACGAACGGTGTGTGCGGCACGAGCGATAGAAAAAATTTCAAAATTCAAAATTTAAAGCGCAAGAATCTTTAAAAAGCTTGAAAGATTCTAAAAATTAAAAAAAAAATTTTAATTTTAAAGCGCAAGAATCTTCAAAAGGCTTGAAGGATTCTACTGGGGGCCAACTACCCCGGCTTGTTTAAACCGCTACGAACGAGAGAAAAAAAATTTCAAAAAAGTCAAAACTTAAATTTAAAAATTTCAAAAAAAATCAAAATTTTGAAGCACAAGAATCTTCAAAAGGCTTGAAAGATTCTACTGGGGGCCAACACACCGTTACAAACGGTACAAGACTTGTAGAAAAATTGGTTATTGATTATTCAATGCAAGAGGGCGAACCATGAATTGGTACCAAACTCTAGTTTCTTGATTTAGCTGGGGAGTGGCACTGTTCACACTGGAGTCGTGTGAACAAATGTCCTTGAGAGGAACTTCTACTGGCCATCTGGAGAAACGATCGATGATTGTCAGGCAATATTTCATTCCTTTGTAAACTGGAAGCATGATGATATCCATATGTATATTGTGACGAAGCGTCACACTTCTTACTTTCGCCGCCCCAGAGCTCAGCAATAAACACACATACAACGACTATGCTTCAAACCATCTATACGAGTACGATAAAAGAAAAAAATTCTGTATGCATTTTTTTTCCTTTTTATCAATTCACATCCACTTATCACCACAGAAATGATAAGTAGATGTGAAATCACCCCCAGAAGTGGAAGAGAAATTACTAGCTTACATTGGCTGTGGGAATACCACTCCGATTATTTGCGAAAGATTTCTTTTCTGCCGACTTGCACAGTCACTTTTTGATTTGTTTTTTTAATTGGCCTTATATTGAGGATGGACCCAGGAGGCACATCCCAAATCTAAGGTCCATTAAATATCAAAGCTACCGCCCCAATTGACTTTTTAGAGTCACCGTCTCCGCCCCGAATATTGAACATTGTTTTTAAATTAATTGGCCGTATAAGTGTGTATGGACCCAGGAGGAACATCACATTCATAAGGTCCATTAAAAAGTAGCGACTTAAAAACCCCTAGCAGCACATTTTATTTTAATTGGCCTTATATCGAGGATGGACCCAGGAGGCACATCTCAGTTCTAAGGTCCATTAAATATACCAAAATCTGCCGCCATATCGACTCTAGTAGTCTACCCCGTCCCGCTCCCGAAGTATTTTGGTTTTTAATTGGCTTTATATTGAGGATGGACCCAGGAGGCACATCTCAACTCTAAAGTCCATTAAAGATACCAAAACCGCCGTTCGTTCGACTTTAATAGTCAACCCTAGCTCCCGTGTCAATAAGGAAACTAGCTTATTCGACCTCACAACGTCAGGACCCAGTGGGCACTATGTTGTAAGGTCTATTAATAATAACTAATCTTTGTTTATCCCAAAATTTAGCACGCCGCGACCAAACGACCGACCGCCAGGTGCTACAGCAAAGGTTGCACCTAATACAACCAGCATAAAGGCAATCATCGACCTCACAGCAATACCGTCGTCCTCAAAGTCCTAAAAAGGTGAAAAATAAACAAGGCCAGCCGGCTCTTCATATATACGTATTCATTTTCCTTTTTCCGATTAACGTAGTTAACGTAGAAAAACTCGGCCCTTCAGGCATAATAATTCACTTTCTATTTTTCGAACAGTTAACGTAAATGCAAGAAGATGTTGTAAATTTTAAGATTACATTAACGTAAAAAGAATATCATTGTAAACAATAGTGTAAGCTCTTCATTTTAAATTAGGAAAATAAAGAAAATCTCTAAGAAACATTTGCCGTGTCGGAGTTCTCCTTTATTACACAAGAAGTTGGACCGTCGCATCCCAAGTCTTCTGGCTTCCTTGGGAAATACTCTGGCCCGCTGAGTCCTACCCCAGCTGGGAAACCAAAGAAGCATCACAATATGGTGGAATCTGTTGTCAGGAACTTTGATATGCTCTGCTCGTAGTTTGTTGTTTCTTTGAACTTTTGACCTTTGGCATTCTAAGCATTCTCGCGACCATTTAATAGCATCTTTTCTTATTCCATTCCATGTGAATTTTTCGCTCATAGATTTTGAAGTACATCTACCGCTAGGATGAGAGAGATTATGAACGGTGTTGAAAGCTATGTATCTGAGTGATTTTGGAATGTATGGCCGAATAGTTCCTGTTGATACATCACAGTAAATTTCGAAGTCATCTTGAGCTTTAATTTTTTGGAGTTTGCTTAATTTTGAATTTTCAATCATTTCTATTAACTCTGCATCATGTTCCTGTTCTCGTTCAATAGTTTCAGGATCTAAAGTGGTTTGCATATTAATGGCATTGATGCGAGATAAGGCGTCTGCTACAACGTTTTCTTCTCCCTTTACGTAAACAATTTCGGTTGAAAATTTAGAAATGTAGTCGAGTTGTCGATCGGAAGCTTTTTCTAATTTTTGATGGAATGCTCTTGTAAGTGGCTTGTGGTCGGTTCTGATGACAGAATCAAGAATTTCTAATAAGTGTTTTAAGTCCAGCAAAGATAGCAAGATGCTCACGATCGTAGGTACTATATTTCTTCTCTGAATCCGAGAGTTTCCTTGAAAAAAACCCTATTAGTTTCCACTTATCGTCTTCAAACTGCTCAAGAGAAGCACCTATTGCTATAGTAGATACATCGGTTGTAAGAGTGATTGGAGCTGTTGGTGATGGAAAGGCCATTAGTGTTGCTTCAGCAAGGATGCGCTTGCTTTCATCAAATGCTGTGTTGGCTTCTTGTGTCCTGTTGATTTTTGTCCTATCGTTTTTTTTTTTAGAATCCTTGATGTAACTATTCAGTGGTAGCAATATACTTGCTGCATTTGGTATACTTCTCCTGTAATAATTCATCATACCCAAGAATCTTCGCAGTTCCATAACTGTTTGAGGTTTTGAGTAGTTAAGGATTTGATCAAGACGTTCTTTTTAAGGTGCAAATCCGAATTCGTTGATAGTGTAACCCAGAAAATCTACTTCTTTTTGGCCGAACTTAGTCTTGCTGACGTTAATTGACAGCGCATTTTCTTTTAAACGTTGAAAAACTTTCGCTAAATGGTCACGGTGCTCATATTCGTTTGCAGACATGATAAGAATGTCATCTATGTAAACAAATACGAAATTTAGATCACGAAAAATTGAGTTGAGTGCATTTCGCAAACCAAATGGCATCACAAGGTACTCATATGACCCCCATGGAGTGATGATTGCAGTTTTCTTGATGTCTTTCTCATTCATTGGTATTTGATAATATGCTTTCTGTAAATCAATTTTTGAAAATATTGTCTTACCATGAAGAAGTGGAAATTCATCAGTTATTATTATTATTGGCTTAGGATATTTGTTAGGAACGGTTGCTGCATTCAGTTTTCTGTAATCCCCATAAAGTCTCCAGGAACCATTCTTTTTTCTAACCATGTGAATTGGACTTGAGTATGGACTGCTTGATGGTCTTATAACTCCTATGTCAAGTAAGTCCAATATTTCTTTTTTTCCTGCTATTGCTTTTTCTCCAGCTAATTTGCGACATTTTTCAGCGACTGGTAGACCGTTGTTTTATATGTGATGAGCGTAATCGACATTTAAAACTTTCCTATTGATTGTGATAGGCTTCGTGATTTCAACATATTTTTCCAGCAAGGATGAGTATGGCATGGTTGAGTTGATTGTTGAAATGCTGAATGTTGAAGTTTCGGACATATTTCCATTTTTTACAATTTTAGTTGTTGCATCAATGAGACGTTGGTTCTTCAAGTCAATCAAAAGTTCATAATGAGTAAGAAAATCGGCTCCGATAATAGCGTATTGCACATCAGCAATAATAAAGGGCCATTTAAAAGCTCGACGAAGTCCCATTGCAACTGTAATTATTTCAGATCCAAATGTCTTGATTTCGGTTTGATTTGCAGCAAAAAGTTTTAAATCACTCATGTTCAAATGTTTCTGCCTGGTGGATTTTGGAGTGACCGAAACTGCTAATCCAGAATCAATGAGATATTTGGTGTTTGTTAATTTGTCGAAGATATGAAGACGGCTTTCTTTGATTTGGATTGAGCTGGTTTCGTTTTTTTGTTTGTTTGTTTTATTTGTACACTTGCATTTTAAGATACAATATCTTATAAGCTAACACAAGTTTAAATATGAAATAGTTCTAAGCTTACTTTAGGAAAATTATTGAATTTTTGAATTTGAAGTGTTTTTTATTCCATTACTAATAATAAATATACATATAATTTATACAAAAAACGTTTGAGCATGGCTTTATGCCGTCTGCCGGATTGACAATTTATAATAATTTAAATTATATTTCCTTTTTATATTTTTTGTTTTTAATTACTGACAATAGCTTTAAGCAAAATAAAAAAGTTTGAAAAGTAGCAATTTATAAGTGGTATACTTAAAAACTCTACTACTATTTTATTGCGGTACGTTGTAGCTGTTTTGGAGTATTTGAATAGCTTATCCACATCAAGTTCATTTAACTCTTTTATAACCTCCTCTTCTTAAAGATAACCTTTTCCAAACACCTGTATTCTTATTTCTCTCAAGATCGGACATTTTCCAATAAAATGTCTTCTCGTTCCCTCAAATTACATAACTCGCAAAAACAGGGTAGGTCTTCTCTATGTGGCACGGAATTGAGATTTAAAATCTCTCCTCGCAGCCTAATGATCATTGATATCATTTGTATACTGTTTTCATCTTTGAAATAGTTCTTGTCTAGCAAATTGTGGTTCAAGCGACTATACACTGATCTATGCACCGATGATTCAGCTTCTTCTTGGTACTTCAAAACCTGCATCTCATCCACTTTCTCAATTAGCTGATACAAAATGGAACGCCAGTTGGGTAAGTTTCCAATGCTAAGATCAACCTCCATCTTGCATTGAAGAGCTAACTCCAACGATACTGCGTACCAGCTTAGTTTTTGTTCCACCGCTTTCAGAGCTGCTATCTTAGGTAGACGTGTATCTTCCATATCCATAACCTTCTTGACATAGTCCATCTGCATCCTCAACGTTTGTATATACAGCGGTGATAGACCTGTTTCTATCATCAGTAGATAATTGGGAGCATTGGTCGGAATACTGAAAATGCGTTTAATGTAAAATCTTAAGAGTTTCTCCACCATATCATATTGTTTGTAGCCCCATACTTGAGCAGCATAAAACAAAATCGATTCTGCGACGGCTTTAAAAACCTTATATTTGCTGCTGTGAGCAATTGAGCGATTGGCAAAACATCTTTTCCATGTTGAGTTGATTGCGACTTTAGCTTTTGCCAATTTCTCTTCCAAGTGTTTATTCATATTTAGGCTCGATGTTAGTAGCACACCCAGGTATTTGAATTCACTCACCAACTCTAGTTCTTCTCCCAGGTAATGCCATTTTTCTCTATAACTTCTCCTTCCCCCTCCTTTTTTAAAAATCATAACCTTGGATTTTTCTCTATTAATTACTAAATTCCACAACTTACAGTAATCACCAAGTCGATTTATCATAAGTTGAAGACTATCCGTTGAGTTTGCCATCAGTACGACATCATCCGCAAACATGAGGCCTTTAATGCAAGTATTTGCATAACAAACACCACCTGGGAGTTCATCCAATAAGTCATCTATGAACAGCGCGAAGAGTGTTGGACTTAAAGCACATCCTTGTTTGACTCCTGATTTAGTTGCGAACCACTCCAAAAGCTCTTCACCATTCCATATTGCCGATTGAGTACCCGTATATTAGTTTTGTAAAACTTTACCAAACTTCCACGAGATTCCCTTCCCGTAAAGTTTGTATAACAACGCCTGTCTGTCTATTGAATCGAACGCCGCTTTAAAATCAATAAAGAAGGTATACAGCTTCTTATTCTGCTTTTGGTACGATTCCGCAATACTAGTGAGAACAAATATTTGATCTACTGTAGAGTATCCTCTTCTAAATCCTGTCTGGTGTTCCCCTAACACGTTCTCCTGCCTTATCCACTCCTCCAATCGTCGCTTGAGGATAGCCGTAAATATTTTATATGAAGAATTCAGGAACGAAATTCCCCTGTAATTTTCCGGATTTGCGTGTTCTCCCTTCTTAAAAACTGGAAAGATAAGAGCTTCTTTGAATCTTTCAGGCACTGTCCCCTTATTGTATACTTCGTTCAACAAATGGCATAGCTTATTTTTCATTAGATCAGAAACGTTTTTATAAAATTCTGCTGGAATTTTATCAGATCCAGCTGCTTTACCGTCTTTTAAG
This sequence comes from Melanostoma mellinum, assembly GCA_914767635.1. Lineage (NCBI taxonomy): Eukaryota > Metazoa > Arthropoda > Insecta > Diptera > Syrphidae > Melanostoma > Melanostoma mellinum. The sequence goes on from OU612060.1 coordinate 103,135,967, forward strand.
TATAAGAGTGCTTCATTTAGTTCCTCTTGTGTAATTACAGCGTCCAGTGTTTCATTTTTAATTTCCGGCGGGGCATAATGGAATGAATACATTGCTTCTATCGGATTCAGTAGATCGATGAAATGGTTCCGAAGAACCTCAGGGCTAAGATTCCGGAAAAGAAATTATATAACAATGAAAAATTAGGCTAATCAATTATCAAATTGTTTTAATGTTTTAATGTTCTTACTTTTGCTGTAATTATTTCAGCTGTTTTAGATGTTCTTTGTAGAAACAAAAAGAATAGGCTTCAAATGCATGCTAAATGAGCAGCTAATTTATTTTCAAAGCTTCGGGGATCTATTATACGTTTAATACTTATAGGAAGATTATTCCATAAACGAGCGGCGTTGATGAAGAACTGTAGTTCAGAAGTTAAACACGTAAACCGAGGTTGTAAAATTAGTTGCGATCTATTGGAAGAAGATATTTGTAATCGATCAAAGAGATAAGAAGGTTGATGTGTTTGCATTACCCGAAATAGTAAGACTAAGGTCCTGTATCGGATGAGGTTATCAAATGTTATGTTATAAATAGATTTTGAGTAAACAGATATCCTATCATACCTTTTAAGTTTATATATATACCTAGCAATACTATTGTACGCAACATTCAGCTTCCGTCTGCTATTAGAGTCGCAATTGCAATAAATTTCACATCCGTTTGTCAGTATTGGTATAACCAATGTCTTAGCCAGCAATAGCCTAGTTTTCAGGGGAGTATAGTTTTGAGCGACCCATAACATGCGGAGAACCCCATATGCTCTTCCTATAATTGCATTAATGTGTGTGTCCCATGTTAGTCTCCGGTTAAATATCATACCTAGATTTTTTGCAATCTCTACGTATTCTACTACTGCTCCGTCCAGTAAAATTTGTGGAAAATATGAAACATCTACTGGTTTCTTGGAGATTATGAGACATTTAGACTTACTCGGGTTTAAGAAGAGCCTATTTCTTTGGGCAAACAGTGAAATTTTGTCTAGGTCTTCATTAATTGTATAGACAGAGTCCTCAATCAATCCGAGAGGGCAACTTTTGTATAGTTGAACATCGTCTGCGTACATTTGAATTGTTGATTGAGAAACGATTTGAGGGAGTTCATTAATATAAAGGGAGAATAGTAGTGGACCAAGAATCAATCCCTGGGGAACACCTCTTGTGGTAGAAAGAAAACTAGACATTATGACAAATATGAATCCAATAACTGAACCGCAGAATTTGAAAAATTAAACAACCGTGACAGCTTATTGCAAAGGTTGACATGATCGACTGTGTCGAAAGCTTTGGAAAAATCGAGCAACAACAGAAAACTAATGTTACCACTATCCAAGGGTTTCCGTATATCTTCAATGATATTTATTAGTGCAGTGGAACAACTGTGTTTCTCTCTAAAACCAGATTGCTGTGGTGATATCATTTTATTTCTTCGAAGGAATCTATTGATTTGTATTTGAACAATTTTTTCAAATACCTTTGATAAAAAGGGCAAAATGGAAATGGGTCTGAACTCATGTGCAGTTTTCCGTACAGGTACTATCTTTGCCATTTTCCATTGATCAGGAAAAACACCAGTTGTCAAAATTGTATTGAAGGTGTGAGTTATATGCGGCAAAATGATAGGTAAAAGGGCTTTGACAAACTTAGGATGTACGCCATCTACTCCAACTGCGTTTGACTTGATCAACAACAGGCCCTCAACAACGTCTGTGCTCTCGACTCTTGAGAATTGAAAAACATTATTGAAGTTGTTTTGGGAGTCATGATCATGACAAAACGGAATCATTGCTGTTAAAGTCTCCTCCTATAACTATCTTAGAGGACTGAACAGATATTTCGTCCATTAATTGGAAAAATGCGGAAAGACTGACATTCTTATTAGGTCTATATACCGTTCCAACAAGTAATTTATCCTCACCACATATCAGATCCATAAATACGTATTCTATAGCACTACCAGTACCTGAAAAACATTTAATTTTGCACGTTATACCTTCTCAAACAAATATCGCCACCCCTCCACCTATACGCTCTTCTCTATCTGCTCGAAAGAGCTTATAACCCCTTACTCCGCATATTTCATCGTTAAAACAGTTTGCAAACCAAGTTTCGGAAACGCATACGACATCAACCTTGGAAACAAAAAATATATCCCTAAACTCATCAATTTTTGGCAATAAACTTTGCGCATTTATATGGCATATCTTAAGACCGTCGCTTTGATTACATAAAATGTTAACCATTGAACGCAGAACACAACTGCTAGCATCGTTTGCGGAACCACTATTGTTTAAAAATCCGGTAACCATTACAGCTCTTAATTTTATTTCTACTCAGATCAAAAGTTCTTAGTACAATTAATATAATATGTGATTTAAGTCACAATAAAAAATGAAAAAAAAAAGTTAAACGGAAAAATAAATTCAAAAATGGAATGTTAAAGAAAAAATGGAGAATAGAAAAAAGAAGAAAAATATAAAAAGTAAGAAATAAAAAATTTTTAAGAATGAAAGACAAAATAGATTTTAATCAAATAAAAAGTTTGAGAAGCGCTATATTATACGGCTGACGTGTGTGTAGGCATGGCAATTCCATTCAAGTCATCTATGTTTTCGACCAGTTGGGCTTCATCCTCAGGTTGACGTTTAACGTAAACAAATCCGCGAGTGGTATAAACAGTCGTCAGGTGTTTTGATCTCCTTAGGCGAAGTGCTTTCTGAAGTAAAGAGTAATTTTTTTTTGTCAAACACTCTCGAAGAAAGATAGGAGTTTTTTTTTCTTGGTTCAGTCCTACGTCACGCAGACAAAGTTGTTTTTTGTCCGGGTCGTTGCGGTGTAAAGCGATAGATTTAAGCACAAAATTTTTGTCGTACGGTGACTGAAATTTAATTAGGATCGCAGAGCTTTTAGATGTTTTGTTTACCGGGCGAGTGCGGAAAATGCTGTTTAGAGATGGTGGTTTGATTTCAAGAGTGTGATACAAGTAAATAAAATAAGTTTTTAAGTTTCCGTCTTGTATTGGCGGGATGCCAAAGAGAACAGCATCAGATGAAATGTGTCTGTTGTTTTGGAGTTCTTGATCCAATTCAATTTTTCAGATGATTTCGTCGGAATCTGCAATTTTATTATAGGCGTCCTTTAGTTGTGCGGTGGCTTTACAGGTCATTTTTAGTTTTGCCGAGTTCTGTTTTAATTTCAGACATTGTTTTTGTTAAACTTTTCACATCAGATTGAAGTTTGTTTACATCGAGTGACGTTGTTTGATTTACACTTTCAATGTGATCGACGCGTTTGCTAATATACTTGTAATATCAGATTTAATTTCGGATATTTGTTTTTCGACGTTTTTTGTTATGGTTAGCTCCAGTTGCTTAATTTGTGATGATATTAAAGCAATAATTAACTCACTTTATTGTTCGAAACGTTGGTTCATTTTTTCACACATTTTGCTGTCATCCAGAGCTAAGCTTTGGTGTGAGGTTTGAGGTAAGTTTTCATTTTCATTCGAAAGAGGGGCAGTTTTTCAGGGAACTATTTTTTGATTGGGGGCGTGAGTTAGGTTTTTCACTTTATCGATAGGTGTATTTGTTTTGTTGGATTTACCACTACCAGACTTTATTAACGTTGTTTTCGGAACTTATAAAGTGCAAATGTGTACAAAGAGAGAGAGAATTTATTTGCAACTCAGATGAAAAAAGAATATTCACTTCACTGATTTATTTAATTTTCAATAATCTTTCACTGTGGTGTTTAACGATGGATTGAAATTAGATAGAGAACACAACTTTAAATATTTTAGCACCAATAAGGTGTGAATTTTTTGAATCAGTATTTCTGTTGCTGTCGTCAACTGATTCAACTAGCGACAGCGTCTTTAGTTTTCCGACTCATTGGGTTGATCCACCCTCCAGGAGCACGGTTGACTGCATTTGAACGAATTATTTCCAATTTTTCTCCTATGAAAATAACAAATACCATTTGGATTATTTGGATTATCAGTGATACTTAATTTTGAATTTGATCTTCCTCGTGAGCGTGTTACGTTACGATGCCTGGATCTGGAAAACCGGATGTTCTTTTCGATTGTGTTGATTTTCTCAGACAAATCCTTAATAGTCCTGCTCATCAGTTCGATTTCCTTGCTGATATTGGGTGATACTGCTTGGATATTGTTTGGACTTTCATGCGTTTGCATATCCGAAACTGCATAAACGGCTGAACTGGCGTTGATGTTGAAGATTTTATCAGCCATTTCAGCCAAATCGTCAAGGCTAGTTGTCTCTGGCAGAATGGTCAGTAGAACTCTACATTGGTGGGGAATTTGTTCAAAGAAAAATGTCCTTAAAAGAGTTGTATTGCATTGGTTCGAAGCCTGACTAGAATTTCACTTGGCTTCTTACCAATAACATCTTCTCCACGAAAAAGACGCCTGCGTTTGGGTTTAATTGTTTCCGCATAGCTCTTTATTAATCTAGCTTCAAATTCCACATATTTATTCCGGATGCTAGTATCTAGTATGCTGGAGACTCGCGGTAAAATTTACCACAACAAAAACCATCTTACGATAGTTTGTTCGAAAACCCTTAGTCTCTTAATTTTGGTCACAGCTGCATGGTTCTGGGTGAGTTGAGGGCAGCCATGGTCCCATCAATCAGTGGCGTACTCACAGAGAACCCTGCAAAAGCAACCAACCACTTGCGAACAGAACGGGCGGTTCTGTAAAACTCTTTACCCTTCCTTTTCACTTCCTGATTCCTGATACCTACCCCATCTTTCCACCTGGTCATCAATCGTGTCGAGCCAGCAGGTTGGCTGGAGACTCGCACGCAACATCATGTGCGCATATTGCTAAAGGACGGAAGGAGTCTGTTCCCTTTAATCACATACACAAACCTACATTTATATACACAATCATCATCACGTACATGCATAATAACACTGATCCATACACATCAATCATCACATACACAAACCTACACTGTTCAGAAACATTGCATACACACACTTACACTGATACACAAATCATCCATCACACATATACACACAAATCAGTCATCATCCACATACAACAACACTGATACACAAGTTGATCAATACCAAATCATCTATGGCAAAGTACCCAACGAACATATTTTTCTATGGCCGAGTGCCCAACTTTTAACCTTAACTTTAATTTTACTAAACGCCACTTAAATCTTGTTGTAGGAAAATCACGTTATTTGTCAGTCTTCCCCTGTTAAAAATCTGAACAAAAGTCCACCAGACCTAGATTGTAAAAATACGCGTTCCCAATTTTTCCTCCTCTTCGAAATATTTTGCTACGTCGTTTCTAGAAAAATTGTCTGCAGACCCGTTCTGCACATAACTTTTCCGACCACCGATGTAGCTTACCTTTTAGTTGCACAGAATGGTGCATGTCCTCGATTTATCGCTTTCGCTACAAAAAAAAGGCACTGAACTCTTCCGCCAGCTGTAAGCCGACCATAATTTCCCAAGATCGTGGAAATCTGGTGGCTAAGGGGAATATTGAGAGACAGTAGGGTATTCCAAATAAAACGGTAGTCCTCTCACGCAAAACGCTGAATGGTGCTAAATATCCGTAATGGAACCCACTGTGGCTGAATGAACGGCCAAGACAAATCGACGAACATGAGACAGCTTGACAAGAGAGTTGGGGAAGTCACTTCATTGTTGGCTATAGAACATAGAGGTTTTGTGAGAAAAAGCGATAAAACGATTGTAAGAAAAAAGCGATTTGATTTTGATCAGCCATATTGGTTAATTTTTCAGATTTTGTTTTAAAAAGTCCAAGTTACAAGTTTTGTGACTTGTTGGAAAATTAGTAATTTTCTTGTACGATTCGAGTATATTCTTTTTTCTCGCGTGTGGATAAAGGGTTGTGGCAGAGCGGGCCAGTGACAGAATTTCCCACCAGAAAATAATAAGGAAGTGTCAGAGGACGCAGACATTTCAAGGAGGAACAATTGGTTGAGATAAGTAGAGTGAAAGCTATTGTGTAAAGTGTGCGTTGAAAATTGTTGAATTTTGCTTCAATTGTGCGTTAGAATCTGGTTGTCTTTTGTGTCGATAATCTCCCGAATTTTGAGGGACTCGCGACCTTTTTCATTGCCATACGGCAACTTCAATACAGCACGATAACGGGCTTTTCTTGCTTCATTTGTTTTTGGCGAATCTACTGTTAGCTTGCTTTTTTTTTCTTTTCACAATCTTCTAAAAATTATTATAACCTTGTCATTCCGAAAAGATTTGGGTTTTTAATCCTGAATTTTAAGGTTTTCCCAACCTCATTACTTGAACATTAAAAATTCTACTTTACATATACCCTAAAACTCTCTTTTGTTTTCCACTCAAATTCGTTCATATTCCTGGGTCGTATTTTCCTTTTTTTTTACTTTTCAGCAAAGGTTTGAAAATTCCTTTTCATAAAAATTTTTTGGCGCCCATTAATATTTCGTTAGCTCTCGTACTAACGAAAACCTTATTACCTCCTATCAAATAAAATATTACTTACCTACGTCAAATATTAATTAATCAAACACTTTTCACCGAACGCACCCCCAGCTGAGCGGCCGTGGTATCAGCACAAATTGTTGCTGGACGCGCTTTTCCCTTCCAATTGAACAAACACACCTTTTCTTATAAACGTCATTTTATCGAGATTTTCCCTCGCGTGCACCTCGCTCGTGCAATTTACTTTTCTTGTTTTAATTTGCTTGGAATCGTATATTCCTTTTATTTTGTTAGTTCGCAGTTTTTAAGTACTTACGTGATCATCCTAAAAACAAATCCCTGTGGAAGGAAAAAGTGCAACACATGTTAACCAGTATTTTGGAAAACTTTTGCTCGTCGTCTTCAATGTTGGATAGTTTGAATGCTGCTGCAACCTGTGCCAACCAGATATGTGGCTGAGATTTATCGAAATTTGGGAGCTTAATGCGAACATTATTTTGTTTGCACACATCTGAGCCATGACTAGAATTCTGCTGGTTGACTATTTTCAAACGTGCAATTTCTTTTTGAAGCTGATTGATGACCTGGGTGTTATTTTCGTCTTCCTGGTTTTGTTTGTGTTCATCTTCTTCCAAAACTGTTTTGATAAGCCTTGAAATATAACTGTATTGATCATCAATTGAGTCTCTTTCATTGTCTGCACCTTGATATTCTGATGCATCTTCGCATAGCTTAATTTGTTTCGCATCAATCTGGTCTTAGAGTAGGTTAGGTATAATGGGCTGACGGTTGATCTTAATTCCGTCACACTTAGATCAATGTAGATCCATTGTGATACCCTGACGTATTGTAACGTCCTTGAAACCTATGAATTTATGTCTGTATATATGACATAGGTCATCGGTACAAAGACCCAATTTCTTTTTGTGATAACCTAGTAGGTTATGTCCAGTTGTGATACTGATAAGCATTCGCAATGAAGGTCTATTCAATGATAGCAGCTTTTCAGATTCTTTCTTATTATATTTCGGCCATATTTTCCTGGAAGTAACACAGGAATCTAGGCATACCCATCTTTCATTGGATTTTTGCATTATTTTGTTACCAATTATCTGTTTAATTTCACAGGGTGGAATCCTGTTTTTTTTTTTTTTATAATTAACGCGCTCATCAAGGGGTTATGACTACCCTTATAATGTTGTTAAACACAGTGCGAGCATTTAGGAAAATAGGAGAGGATTTGAAAGGAGACACCGATGCACGTTGCTTTTGAACCTTTGTGAATCGTAATGAAGGGGAAATACAGAGCCAGGTAAAGCATTCCACATGCGGGTGGTGCAAATGAAATATGAATCTCTATACTTGACTGTACGCCCGAAATTGGGCTCAAGATAAAACTGATGAGCATTCCTAGCGAGGCGGGTGTTGCGGCTAAATTGTTTCAGGGGAGGAATGCAACTGGCTATTTCACTAGAGCACTGTTTGTGAAAAAAGCGATAAAAGAGAGTGAGACAGGTAACGTTTCGACGATGTTCAAGAGAATCAATCGATTCTACGATTGAACTATCACCTATCAATTTAAACGCTCTATTTTGTACCCTATCAAGTAGGCGCAAAGATGTTTGAGGAGCACCTGACCAGATATGGGAGTTATACTCCAGTTTATTATTTATTTATTATAGCCAGATCAGAAGGGGTGAAGAACTTCCTGCATCGTCTTAAGAAACCTAAGCATTTAGCAGCGTTTTTGGTGACTTCAAATATGTGGTTATTCCAACGAAGATCATCGTTTACACACATACCAAGTACTGACAGCTTTTCGGTTTCTTCGATGCAGGTACCAGTCATGGATAATGGCAATGGGGGAATGTTAAGCTTCAACGACAAGAGACAGCATTGAGTTTTCGAAGCATTGAATTCTACTCGGTTCATAAGACCCCATGCAACAATGCTGTCAAGGTCAGAATTCAATGAGCTTATCATACGCAACCGTTCCAGTTCCACATCCGAAGAGCAGGGACGTGAATTTGGAAACGAATATGAAAAGCTGAGGGTCGAGTCGTCAGCAAAACAGTTAAGTGGATTAGAAGTTTCAGACAAGAGATCATTAATGAAAATGAGGAAGAGAGTCGGATACAAAACGGAGCCTTGGGGCACACCAGCATTTATGAAATGGGTATCAGACTTGAAGCCATCCAATACAACTTGTATTGAACGGTCGGAAAGGTAGTTTCTAATCCAACGAAGAAGAGACTCATCTATACCAAAAGCACGCATTTTCGATAAAAGAGCCTGATGCCAAACTCTATCAAATGCTTTAGAAATATCAAGCGCAATAATCTTACTTTCTCCAAAACAATGTTAAGATTTGTTCCAATTTTCGGCGAGATAAGCCATCAAATCACCAGTGGACCGTTTGCTACGAAAGCCGTACTGACGGTCATTAAGAAGCTTTCGTTCTTCAAGATATTTCATAAGTTGACGGTTTATCAACGTTTCCATGACCTTGGAAAGAAGGGACGTAAGTGCAATTGGACGGTAATTGGAAGGGGAGGAAGATTCGCCTTTTTTAGGGACCGGCTGGACAAATGCAGTTTTCCATCTGCTCGGAAAAATCCCAGCAGAATAGGAAAGATGGAAAAGTTTACGCAGTGGTTTTGCCAGCGTAGAAGAACACCTCTTCAGAATAATGGCGGGGATACCATCTGGACCAGCGGATTTGTGTATATTGAGATCTTTGAGGACTCTCGCAACCGAGCGAGTTCGAAAAAATATCTGCTTCATCAAAGAATTTGCAGACTCGAGCTCAGGTGGAGCCAATATGCTATGAGGAAGTGTCGAGTTGGCAGCAAATTGAGCTGCCAGCAAATTGGCTTTGTCGATGGAGCTGACATATGGAGAGTCATTAAAGACGAGCGTTGGGACCGATGACGTGGTCGAGTTCTTAATGTTCTTGACAAAAGACCAAAAGTTTTTACTTCCTTTTGGACACAACAGTACTTTTTGCCTTACTTTTTGGTCATGTAAAAACTTAGCTTTTTGTATTTGAGCATTGCACATATTTCTGGCCCGTTTGAACAGATTTCGGTTTTCTACAGTAGGGTTATCTTTAAATTTTCGAAAACTACTTTCTCGATCCCTAATCGCCTCTTTACAGCTTGAATCAAACCACGAATTCTCTTTGGGGATGATACTTTTTGTTCTGTGAGGAACGAAATTTCTCATGCCATTGAGAATTACGTTAGATATCATATCAGCTGATGCATCAACGTTTCCGTCGAGAAAGCACAATGACCAATTAAAATTTCGAAAGAAATTATTCAGGCCGTCCCAATTGGCTTTCTCGTATTGCCACACAGTTCTTTTGGGGACTTTATCTTTTCTTACAGTGACGGAAAACGAAAAATCTACCGATATGACACAATGGTTCGATTTGCCTAAAGGAGATGATACTACAACCCTGTATTTTTCGGGATGAGAAGTGAGAAATAAGTCAAGAGTGTTGGCCGCATGGCCTTCAATATCTGGAACCCAAGTGGGCTCATCAACAAGTTGAGTTAATTGGTTTAACTCAGCGAAGATCTCAACATATTCTCCTTCGGGTGTTGTCTGGCCAGAATTTCGAAGCCAACGAGAATTGTGTACATTGAAATCGCCCGCAATTGCGATTTCAGTGTGAGGATATTGGGAAACAATTCTTATTATGGAGTCAGATAGCGCATCAAACTCGTTAGAGGTTGAATTGCTATCTAAATTGGGGCTCCTATAAATAAAACAATAATGAATGACATGCTTACGGACAGTGAATTTTAACCACATGAAATTTAAGTTCGTATTAGAAAAGAGGCCGTATTGTGGTAGAAGCTGGTAAGCAATATCATTCCGAATATAAACGGCGAGGCCATGAGAAGAAAAGAATAATGGCACTAAGCTATATCCAGGCAGTTTGAACTCTGATGAATCAGAATCAACACCCACCTGGGTTTCACTCAATGCCAAAACAGCTGGCCTGCATTTTGCAGTGTGAGCGTACACAGCAAAGAAATTCGATCGCAGCCCCCTAATGTTGCTAAAATCGACCCGAAATTTACCCGACATTACAATTCACAAAAACACACATATGCCCAGCCAGCAACTTGATTTGATTCACCAACGGGATAAACACCGTTGATCAACTATCCGCCTAGCAAACCCACAGCCTCATTGCCTGCACACACTGCTTCGATGCGATAAGGAAATATCGATTAGAAAAAATGTTTGCAGGTACTGAGACTGCGAGAGTGGTGTGGGGGAGGAGAAGATAAGAAGGTGAGCACTAGTGTTTGGTCTATTACAGGTTCTTTTTTTTTTTTTTGATTAATTTTCACAGCACAGGCACAGCGCACTGAATAATTTTTGCACGAGAATTTTTTTTTTTTTTCTTGCGGCGGCACGGAATGAAAAATTAATAGATTTGTATTTGATTGTTATTGATTTGATTGTTTTCTTTTTTTTATTATTTTTTTTTCCTATTTTGTATTTTTTATGTGGAGGAAGGGGCAGCACAGATTTTAACTTTGCGGTCACTTAGCGCGGTGCGTATTTGCGCGTTCGATAATAGATCGGCACTGATTGATTGATCAATGATAGTCCGGGATCCCTGGTCCAATTTTTTTTGTGATTACTATCAAGCTAATTTTCCCTGAGTGGCTTCATTTTGTTGAGACGCCCAACAATTTTCTAACGAAAACTTTCGACTGTGGTAGCTAACAGAGGTTGCAAGAGTCAAATATGTCGATTTCATGATATTGAAAAATTTAATAGTAACAGTTTCTTTCTTAGTTAAACTTCAAGATAATTATCTGGATTATATGAAAAAATATTTGTCCTACAAATTGTATGGTTTGATCCCAAGAGTCCCCTTCCTCAAACATGTATCGATTACGAGGCCAAAAAAAGTGATTACTAACAAGCTGATTTTTTGGTTTTTACTTATTTAATATTTATATAATTTAACAGTCAGATTGACCTACAAATTCCGTGGTACGTTTTTTCAGTCCTACGCCCAAAAGTAGTAGTACATATGCATGATGTAAAAATTATTACTATCAGGCTGAATCTTCGTGAATAGCATCGTTTCGATGAGACGCCCAACAATTTTCTAACGAAAACTTTCGTCTGTGGTAGCTAACAGAGGTAGCAAGGGTCAAATATGTCGATTTCAAGATATTAAAAAATTTAATAGTAACAGTTTCTTTCTTAGTTAAACTTAAAGATAATTATCTGAATTATATGAAAAAATATTTGTCCTACAAATTGTATGGTTTGATCTCAAGAGTCCCCTTCCTCAAACATGTATCGATTACGAGGTCAAAAAAGTGATTACTAACAAGCTGATTTTTTGGTTTTTACTTATTTAATATTTATATAATTTAACAGTCAGATTGTCCTACAAATTCCGTGGTACATTATCCCGGTCCTACTCCCAAAAGTATAGTAGTACAGATCCATGATGTTAAAAATAAAGCACTACGCGATAGCGGTGCTCCGATTGAATATATATGTATTTGAAATTCATGATATAAAAAATCAATTTACTTTTCAAGCGTAAAAAAATGACTTTTTGGTAGATGCCACTTAACAATAAGTTAAAAAACTAATGAACGTCAACTTAAACTAACACAAAATATAACGAACAAAAATTTGTTCGGCTTCTGTCTCTGTTAGTGTCCGACCGAAGCTTCAGCTTCGGCCACATTCGGCTAAAAATACTACAGTCGGCTAAACTAAAAAAAAATCGGCCGAAGTTTTGCTTGAGGCTTCGGCCGATGGTTGATGCTAAGCCGAATAATCGGCTTCGGCTAGAAATTGACAGTTGGTCGGACACTAGTTTTTTGCATTTTTCTACATCAACTGATCATAGGAAAGACTGTTAAACTTAACTATGAGCAATGTTACACTTATGAGGTGTCTAGTGAAAATAAAATAATAAGAGTCATTGACTATAACCTCTCTTGTTACCATGAAGAAGCTGATACCAAAATTGTATACCACATTTGTCAATTAAATACTAATTATAATGTGCAGATACATTGTACAGATTCTGATATACCAATAATAATGTTGGCAAACTTTAAGTATTTAAAAGATAAAATTCAAATAATAATTAATTTAAGTACGAGTAAAAAAAAACTGTACTTAAACATAAATGAAATTTATGAAAAACTTGGGTATCAATTATCTTGTTCACTCGCTATATGCCATATATTTACAGGAAATGATTATAATCCTGCTTTCTTTCGTAAAGGAAAAAAGAGACCTTTCAGTATTTTGAAGAAAAATAACAGTTTTCAAGAGGCTTTTATTCAACTCCTACGAATTGAAAATACCTCATTAACAACATCGAATGAGGTATTTAAAATTATCGAAGAGTATGTATGTAGAGTTTATTCATTAAAAACAAAAAATGATATTAACAAAGGACGGTATGAGTTATTTGAGAAAGGATATAAATCAAAAAGTGAAAGCGAAGATATTTTAAAACAAAAAATCGTAGGATATGATCCTTCCAGTTTGCCACCAACAAAACAAGAATTGTTGCAACAAATTAAGAGAACTGTATTTATCTGCAATGTATGGTGTAACACACATGCGCACATGCGGTGCCCCACGGAAAAATTGCCCGAAAATTTTGGATGGACAATAATTGATGGCAAATACAAGTATTATTGGTTTGATGGTCCCCAAAGTCCATCTTTTGAAGATATATCTTCTGACATTCAAGGTACCCTATTTATACTATTGTTATTTTATGATTGACCATTCATTATGTTATGATTTACTTAATTTTTTATGTTATTACAGAGTCTGATATCACGAATGAAGGAAGTGAGATAGATGCCGATGAGAGCGATAGTTGCGATAGTAGCGATAGCAGCGAAGGCTTGTCTGATGAATCTGAGGAGGATTAATTTTTTTTTTAACATAAATACCGAAATCTTTGAAAAAATTTATTAAAATTAATTAAATTAATTAAAAATTAATTCACTAAAAAATAAAGCTAAATATTTAAATTTAGAGGAAGATTTTTTCACTGTAGGTTTGTTTGTTCGTTGAAGCCTTAGGGTTGACATTGGTTTTCCCTCAACTCGCCCTAGGTTTTTGCTGTGGCGAGTTGAGGGCTGTCAAATGGAATTTTTTTTAATGACAGAGATGTGTGTGGATTTGTGGTTTAGCGTTTTTTGAGGACTGGAAAACACAGGTTTTTTGACAACTCATAGGGCTGTCAAAAAAAACCTGCATCAACCCTGGAGAAAGTTCAACGCACGGACCTTGTACCATATGTTACAAATAAACAAACAAAAAAATGACAATTCTTGTCGGACTAGCGATACATACCTGTTTTCTTGTAGGACATTGTTTGAATTGGGTAGAGAACACACTAACCTATAATGTAATATTTTTGTCCTACAGTTAGTAATGAAATTAACGTTCTCGTGGAATTGACATTTTCTGAGCGTAGGACTGAAAAAACGTACCACGGAATTTGTAGGACAATCTGACTGTTAAATTATATAAATATTAAATAAGTAAAAACCAAAAAATCAGCTTGTTAGTAATCACTTTTTTTGACCTCGTAATCGATACATGTTTGAGGAAGGGGACTCTTGGGATCAAACCATACAATTTGTAGGACAAATATTTTTTCATATAATCCAGATAATTATCTTGAAGTTTAACTAAGAAAGAAACTGTTACTATTAAATTTTTTAATATCTTGAAATCGACATATTTGACCCTTGCTACCTCTGTTAGCTACCACAGTCGAAAGTTTTCGTTAGAAAATTGTTGGGCGTCTCAACAAAATGAAGCCACTCAGGGAAAATTAGCTTGATAGTAATCACAAAAAAAATTGGACCAGGGATCCCGGACTATGAGAGAAGGGTCAAGTGCTGATCCCTTCCTCGCTAGTTCGTCAGCTTTTTCGTTTCCCGGTATACCACTATGACCAGGAACCCAGCAGAGTCTAACGTTATGCTGCGTGCCAAGAACCCTTAGCTCTTCGCGACAGCAAGAAACAAGCTTTGATTTGATAAGAGTGGCAGAAATCGCTTTTATTGCTGCTTGGCTATCAATGAAAAAAGTTATATCAGCATGTGATAGCGCCATCATGGACACCTGTTTTGCAGCGTGTGAAACTGCCAAGATCTCGGCATGGAAGACGCTGCTGTGATTTGGAAGTCTGAATGAACTTGCTAGGTTTAGGCTTTCTGAAAAGAAACCTGCCCCTGTTCCAACTTCCATTTTTGAACCGTCGGTATAGATTGATATAGACGTTTCTTAAGGTGTTTCATTCTCCCAATCTTGTCTATTGGGGAAGCTGGTTGTGAAGGATTTTTTAAAGTCCAGGTATGGAGTTATGTAATCCGTGCAGATATTGTTATCTGCATATCTTGATAAAATCTGTGCGTGTCCTATTCGGCTGGTTTTCCAGACATTACATTGGTTTAGTCTATGTGCACTATTTGCTGCCGCTTCTTGAACGTAGAGATCAAGAGGTGTGAGATTGAGGATTACTTCCAAACTCGCGGTCGGTGTAGTTCTCATTGCACCAGTTACGCAAATACAGGCAGATTTTTGAACTTTGGTTAGATTTTTCCAACGCCTTCCACCAGACCAAATTGCCATAAGATAGGATAGGTCTTACAATGGCAGTATACATCCACAGTATGATCTTGGGATTTGGTCCCCATTTTTTGCCAAAAATCCTGTTGCACGAATACAGTGCTATCATAGATTTTTTATATCTTTCTTGTATATTGGGACTCCAATTTAGTTTTTTGTCTAAGATCACACCCAGGTATCGGGCTTGATCAGAGATCTTAACAGGGGTCCCATTTAGTCTTGGTAACTCGAAAGTAGGTATTTTTCTTCTATTTGTAAAGAGTACCAGCTCTGTTTTGAGGGGGTGCACTGCAAGGCCGAACCTTTTTGTCCAAGCGCTTACCTTGGTTAGTGTATAGTTTATTTGTGCGCTAATAGTGGAAGGGAATTTCCCCGTCGCCAGAAGAGCTAGATCATCGGCATAGGCGACCACTTTTACGCCATCATGTTTGAGAGCTACGAGGATCTCATTCATAACCAGGATCCAGAGCAGGGGTGAGAGGATACCTCCCTGTTGGGTTCCCCTTGACACACACTTTTTCAAGTTCGCACCTCCCAGTTCGCTGTGGATCTGACGTTTTGTTAGCATATTCATGATCCAATTTGTAATTGTATCTTCAACTTCTAGATCATTCAGGGCCTTCTTAATTGCACTGTTTTGTACATTGTTGAAGGCTCCTTCAATGTCCAGGAAGGCTGCCAGAGTGTATTCCTTATCTTGCAGCGTTTTTTCTATGGTTCTTACTACACAGTGAAGTGCTGTTTCCACGCTTCTTCCTTTTGTGTAGGCATGTTGAAAGGTGGATATTACTTCCGGTTTCATTAAGCTACGGATGTGTAAATCAAGCAACCTTTCAAAAGTTTTCAGTATAAAGGAGGTCAGACTTATAGGTCTGAAGTCTTTTGCTTCTGTATGGCTGGGTTTGCCGGCTTTCGGTATGAAAACGGCTCTAACTTCCCGCCATAATTTGGGAATGTATCCCCATATGAGGCTATTTTCAAAAATGTTCTTTAGATGTGGGATGACTTTCCTGCTGCTTTTTTGCAGCATCATAGGGAAAATGCCATCGTGACCCGGAGATTTAAAAGGGGAGAAGGAGTTGATAGCCCATTCCAACTTCTCTTCTGTTACGATATCTGTCGGGATTTCATGTCTAGAGTAATTAGTGGTTTCTACTTCACTATTCTCTATAGGGCTGCATCCAGGGAAGTGCGAATCAAACAGATGTTCCAGACTCTCTACCGGGGATTCAGTCCAGTGGTTATCTGGTCTCTTCAGAGAGCCAAGAGGTATGGTCTCCTTGGAGAGGATTTTCCGTAGTCTGGCCGATTTGTTCGTGCACTCAATTTCACTGCAAAAATTTCTCCATGAGCAGCGTTTTGCTCGTTGAGTTTCATTTTTGAATTTCCTTTGGCTGGATTTGTAATGCTCCCAGTCATTCTCGGAGCCGGTCCGCTTGGCAGCATTGAAAAGTCTTCTAGTTTCTTTCCTTATGCTGCTCAGCTCGTTATTCCACCAGATTGGTTTATTGTTCTTTTTTACCGTTGTGATCAGAGGACAGCTTTTATCCAGGGCATTTCTCAGAATCCCTATGAGTTCTGCAGTCAACTTATGGAGGCTTTGCGGTTCAAGGTTCCTATTTGTATTGAGGGAATCTATATTGTCGTCTACCTCCCTGCTAAAGGTAGCCCAATATGTTCGTCTATTATTACGAAATGGTTTGGTTGGGCGATCTGTAGTGGGAGTGATAAAATTTATCAGACGATGGTCTGAGAAAGAAATTTCTTCTAGTACTTTCCTCTACAGGACAGGTGTCCGAGTTGTTTGTGAGGGTTATGTCAAGTACTTCTTTACGTTTTTTGTAACAAAGGTAGGTGTGTTACCTCTATTGATAACCAAAAGATTGTTTCTTATAATAAATTCAATTAAAAGTTCCCCCCTAGAATTTGTGTCGGTGCTTCCCCATTGCACATGGTGTGCATTGGCGTCGCAGCCCATAATAATATCTAGTCAACTCTTACTTGTGTACTCTACCAGTTGGTAAGTGATATCCGCTGTTGTGCTTTGATTTCCCACACCTTCAGAGGAAGTCGTCATGCGTTGAACTCAAAGCAATTTGAGTTGGCTCGTTGCACATCGATTGCCCAATGCCTTGCATTGGGTAAAACGTGTATGCATTTTAGTCATCAAATTGTGCTGAGTTTTCAAACGCATCGGCTATCCAATGTTGAACTTGGAGTTCGCGATCGGTTCTATGACACTGAAGTGCGCGGTTGTTATATATTTTTTTTTTTTCAATTTTATACGTAATATTTTGGCGCAGCCGGTTCGTGAGCTAGAGGTCTGCATGAATACATTCATTTACCTTTTCGCATCAAGCACAGTAGTTCAGTGTATTCTGTTCGTAGAATGCTTAGAAATTAGTGTACACTAAAAATGAATACACTATTCTTAAAAATCAAATACTGCACACCATTCGATCTCTTCGTAATAGAACGAATACACTGTTTGGTTTCTCTCCCAGGCTTGAATGCTTGATTTAAACAGAACAGAACAAGCCTAACAGTTATCAACACACCGAATACAACAATTGAAAAAATACAAATAGAACATTTACAAGCACACTGAGTGCACCGAGTGGCTTGAACTGATGCAAATGAATTATGTGATGCTCCATTTTGTTTGTTTCTAGCTTTAACCTGAAAGTTTTTAATTTCTCATTGCCGATCCCGTGGGCATATGCGGATGAATTAGAGTTTTTTACTCGTGGATGGTGTAGCATTCTAACGGTGAAAGAATTTTTCCCATTTGCGTTTCCGTTTCCGTGGGAATATAGGGATAACATATATAGCCTATGTTCTTCCTCAGGTTCTAGACTATCTCTGTACAAAATTTAATTAAAATCGGTTCAGTGGTTTGGGCCGGAGATGGATACAAAAAAAGCGAACAGACAGAGTAAAATTTGCATTTATAACATTAGTAAGAATTTTGAATACCAAAACCGATAATAGTTAGTTTACAAATTTTTCTTACATATGTATGTACATATTTCTTGAAAATGAAATATGTTCAAAGAAAATGTACTACTCTTTTTGTAATTGTTGATTGTTCACTCTTTCATTTCTTAGTAATTGAAAATTCTCAGTTCGCTTGGTGTGTAATGTGTATAGTGCATTATTTGGTGTATTCGATGTGTTCTATATAAACTCGGTGTATTCGATGCATTTGAGAAAAATACCAAATGGTGTTGTAACGAAGCGTTACACCTTTTTGCCGAAATCAACTAACTAACTTTCTCGCGCCTGATTTTTACTCGACCGAACCAAGTGACCGCACATACCCCCAGGCTCCCCTATAAATTATCAAACGAAACACATCAGCCAATCAGCGTTCGCCAAAGAACCAAAGGCAAAATACTTGATAGTTTGCACACACAAGCTGACTACGTACTGCAGCAGCAGTCAAGGTTGAATTTCGTTTAACGTGCGCTGAGACAATGCAATGACTGCATAGCATATCATGGGTTGTATAAATTTAATTATTTCTTGTGGTTCTCATATTGCCAATGGCATGGCAAAGGGACCGCCCCTTTTCATATTTTATGTATTTTCAGAAACCATTGACGATCATTTTTTAGAGTTCACATTTTCTTGTGGCCAAAGGTGCTATAAGGGGAGGTGATCGCAGCACCAAAAATCAAGTTCTGACACAGTGGTGTTCCAGCTCCAGTGCAGTAGTGTTCCCGAAGTAGTAAAGTGAAGTTATCTCAGTCAATTTGTAAACAAGTGGTAAAGTGCGAAGCAGACAAGTGGCAAGCAAGGTAGCGGCAGGTAATTGTGAATTTAATAGGAAAATTGTGTAGGTAGAAACCGGGCGAATAATTGTTTTGGGACGTCTCGTATGGGCCAAGCAATTGTTCGGACAGTCTGCCGAAGCAATTTGGTATAGGGATTTAGAGCCTAGGTAGCAGCCGGGCAAATAATTGTTTTGGGACGTTTCGTATGGGCCAAGCAATTGTTTGGACAGCCTGCCGAAAGTAGAGTGCCTAATGTTATACCGGACGTGTTCGCATGGGCAGTTGGCATTAAGCATTTATACTGGCATTGACCGATTAGGATAGTTTTAGTAGGGTGTACCACGCCGATATTGAGCCGCTGCCTACCACCTGCCTGATACCAATTTAGAAGCCGTACCAGGGCCGTATCAGAAGACCGCCACCAGTTAACCGAGGCCAGAGTTCCAGGAGCTATTGAAGCTCACCCATTTCGTTCGAATAGAGAAGAGGGGAAACTTATATACCCCAACATCATACCGTGCAAAGAAATATATTGTTCTGTTTTAAAATCTTAGCTGAATAAAATTATAACGTTAACATTAACATTTTTCCGAGTCGGCTGTTCATTGAGAAGTTGGAAACTAAGCAACCCAAGTCTTGATATCGCTTCCTTGGGGAACACCTTGGACCCGCTGAGTTCTACCCCAGCTGGAAACAAAAGAAGCATCACAAATTGGCGCCCGAGCAGGGACAAGCTGAAAGTTCAACCACCGACCGTCCGATTACCAGGAACTGAAGCCTCGTCCACCGACCGCATCGGACCGATCACCGTCCAAAAGGAACAGGGACCTTGCTGTAAGTTCAAACCACCGACCGCCCGTTACCAGGAACTGACGCATCGTCCACCGACCGCATCCGAACGATCACCGTCCAAAGGAATAGAGACCTTGCTGAAAGTTCAACCACCGACCGCCCGTTACCAGGAACTGAAGCATCGTCCACCGACCGCATCCGATCAATTACCGACCGTCCGATTACCAGGAACTGACACAACGTCCACCGACCGCATCCGACCGACCACCGTCCAACATGGAAAATATTGAAAACGAACCCATACTACCCGACCAGACTTCCGAACGATTCGATGAGTTCAACCCGTACCAGAATCTTGGGTTTATATACTTCTTAAAGAAACCGGAGCTCATCGAAACCCTTTGCCTGCGAGGACTGAACACCACAGGCACTATACGTGACTTACGGCAGAGATTAAGTCAGCATCTAAAAGAACTTCGAGCACATAAGTCTACACAGAACTTGTGCGAAGAATGGGAGAAAAAGATTGAAGCCCGGAACGACGCCGATGAAGAAGAATACCCCGATCCGATTGATACCCGCAAAACCGAGCAACCTGTATACCGGACTAGTTTACAAGTATATCTTCAGCCACGAGCCAACATGGCGTCTCCCCCGTCTACGTTTCATCTGGCCTCCAGTAGATCACATCTGACCAATCACTCCGATACTCTATGCTTTGCCGCCGAGCCGAAGCCGTGCGATCACAAGCAACGATTGCATACATTTTTAAACCGTGAGCTCCCGCAATTCAAGGAGATCCAAGATATTTCTATGGTTACTCCCCACGTCGTGCAAGTTAAGACGTCGGAACCCGTTGAGCAGCATTACTCTCATAGTAACCCTGCCATGCAGAAACGCACCAAGCAAGTGGAGCTCACGCCGGAGGAATTTCCAGAATTCGAAGGAAACCGCCTGTCCCATCATTTCCAGTTTAACAATCCAGTACCTGACCCGAATGCCATACGAGATTTTAAGTTGGGTTATGCAGACGACATTTCTCCTTCCATCGAAGTGGTAAAAATAAATTTCACCAGAGAGTCAAAACAGTCTAACTCTAGTCCCCGTGCCAAAATGCCGCAAATCCGCGATAAGCAAATGGAGAGTGCGACAGTCACCATGGCTTCAAGAAAACCAGCCTCCGTACCAGACCCAGACCCGTGTCTACGAACGCCGACCCGACCTAAAGCAAAAATACGACCGCCGCCGGATCCAGACCAAGTGGTGCCGCAATTATCAAAGCCGATTCGAAAGACAACCAATCGACGAGTAGCGTTCAAGCCCACCGCTTCACCGACGCCAGCATTGTCAATCGCCAACACCGTACATGCCGTCGTTTAAGAACCAGACTGAAGCTCAGCCTCCCGACACCGAAAACGCCGCAAGAGGAAGGCTGAGGAGCAACGAGTCTCGGAATTTCGAATTATTTTTTTATCTCATTTTTTTTTTGATTATTATTTAGTATTATTTTTTTATTAACCAGGTTTTCTTCCCGATCCACCGGGCCAGACGAGAGGGTTCTCGTCTCGTAAAGAAAGGGGGGTTTGTAACGAAGCGTTACACCTTTTTGCCGAAATCAACTAACTAACTTTCTCGCGCCTGATTTTTACTCGACCGAACCAAGTGACCGCACATACCCCCAGGCTTCCCTATAAATTATCAAACGAAACACATCAGCCAATCAGCGTTCGCCAAAGAACCAAAGGCAAAATACTTGATAGTTTGCACACACAAGCTGACTACGTACTGCAGCAGCAGTCAAGGTTGAATTTCGTTTAAGCAAACGTGCGCTGAGACAATGCAATGACTGCATAGCATATCATGGGTTGTATAAATTTAATTATTTCTTGTGGTTCTCATATTGCCAATGGCATGGCAAAGGGACCGCCCCTTTTCATATTTTATGTATTTTCAGAAACCATTGACGATCATTTTTTAGAGTTCACATTTTCTTGTGGCCAAAGGTGCTATAAGGGGAGGTGATCGCAGCACCAAAAATCATGTTCTGACACAGTGGTGTTCCAGCTCCAGTGCAGTAGTGTTCCCGAAGTAGTAAAGTGAAGTTATCTCAGTCAATTTGTAAACAAGTGGTAAAGTGCGAAGCAGACAAGTGGCAAGCAAGGTAGCGGCAGGTAATTGTGAATTTAATAGGAAAATTGTGTAGGTAGAAACCGGGCGAATAATTGTTTTGGGACGTCTCGTATGGGCCAAGCAATTGTTCGGACAGTCTGCCGAAGCAATTTGGTATAGGTATTTAGAGCCTAGGTAGCAGCCGGGCAAATAATTGTTTTGGGACGTTTCGTATAGGCCAAGCAATTGTTTGGACAGCCTGCCGAAAGTAGAGTGCCTAATGTTATACCGGACGTGTTCGCATGGGCAGTTGGCATTAAGCATTTATACTGGCATTGACCGATTAGGATAGTTTTAGTAGGGTGTACCACGCCGATATTGAGCCGCTGCCTACCACCTGCCTGATACCAATTTAGAAGCCGTACCAGGGCCGTACCAGAAGACCGCCACCAGTTAACCGAGGCCAGAGTTCCAGGAGCTATTGAAGCTCACCCATTTCGTTCGAATAGAGAAGAGGGGAAACTTATATACCCCAACATCATACCGTGCAAAGAAATATATTGTTCTGTTTTAAAATCTTAGCTGAATAAAATTATAACGTTAACATTAACATTTTTCCGAGTCGGCTGTTCATTGAGAAGTTGGAAACTAAGCAACCCAAGTCTTGATATCGCTTCCTTGGGGAACACCTTGGACCCGCTGAGTTCTACCCCAGCTGGAAACAAAAGAAGCATCACAGTGTATTCATTTGGAATGAATACACGATTCTATTGTTTTGGTTTGGGGTAATGACAATGAGTCATTTGTTTTGTTTTGAAATAACCAAAACCAGCGAGTAGTGTATTTGGAAAAATATAGAATGGCTTGGAATCGGTTTCAAGCCACTCGTTGCAGATGTCTATCGTGAACATACGTTTACGAAAAAAAAAGAAAAAAAAAGTGCAATAGCAGAAAGCGGTTGGTTGAGTTTACTCTGTGTTTTTCTCTGAAATCTTTTTATAAATTGTGATTCGTGTGCTTTGACATCCATACTAAGAAAAATCAAAACACTGCAAAATTGTGTTTGAGTAAAAAAGTTTCACCAAAAACAACGCAAACAAAGACGAAAAAATTGTTCAAGGTAAGTATACCTTTATTTTGCTTTATTCTTTATATTGTTGTCTGTTTATTTTATAAAACGTTCTATGGTTGGTGTAATTTTTTTTTTTTGATTGTTGAGTGTGTTTACTGCAAATTAAGAAAAATAGTAGATAGATTCAACTGGGTTAAGTTATAGGTTTTGTTTTATTTTTGTTGTTTTTCTCTTCCCTTGCGATTGAGTTACATTGTACATGGCCAAAAGTCAAATTGAGGCCCAGCTTAACGACCTAATCGAAGAATCGGAATTGTTAAAAAAAGATAAATAGAATCAACAGCGGCAAGTAAAACAATTGAGCGAATTACTTCTTTCAGAGCTCAAACAAATTTTAAATCCTGAGGTTTATAGCCGGATCAGTTTTCAAATTAGTTCTCAGTGGGGCAAGTTGACGCGTCTAGAAACTTTAGACGCTGTGTTGATTGAATACACAAAAGCCGTCAACGATTTGAAAGAAAACCACGCGAAAGAGCTAAATAATTTGGCAAAGTCGCTCGAAAAAAGCGAGCAGTATCGAAAAGCTGCCGAAAAGCGACTTAACCAAGTGACTGAAGAAGCAGATCAGGAAATAAATCAACTGACAAGCGAGTTAAATAAAAGTTTGTCAGCACAAAAGGAAAAAAATTATTCGCAAAAACCTAGTTTCTCTAAGAATCTACTGCCGTTGTTCACACAACCTAATAAGACCAGTGAGAAAATACAAATTAGCAGGGCAGTTCAAACTGTAGGAGAAGAAAGCAATACAAATTTTGCAAAAAATATGAACTACGAAGCGATCAGTAAGATTGTTGCCCGTGTGGTTCCTCACGTCTACGGTCTATGGACGCCCGAACTATCAACGAGAGTTTACGAGTTTTTGAATGCGTGTCAACTGGGTTACAAGTGTCTCAAGGACACTGACGAACAACTTTACGTTGAGTTGCTCTCGACTTAACTAACAGGTCATGCGTTCGAATTAATCCGTAACAGCTCTCCGAAGTCCCTAAAGGAACTGGAGTTGATTATTAAAAGTGCCTACTTGCATCATGACGTTGGACTCCGTACTGATGGAAATAAAATAGACCCATCAACTTTCCACAGAAGACATACAGTCTTTTGCAAGGCGGCGTCTGTGCCTACAGACAAAGGCTAATGAAATAATTAACTCCAGATATTCCTCCACGGAATCCGAGGGTTTAAAAAAGGAACTGATGAGTTCTGCTGTTGTGGCTTTTAAAAGAGGTCTTAATGACCCCGGTTTACGCCAACACATGCTGACGACATCAGACACGGACATACAAAAACTTGCTGAAACGGCCCAAGAAACGTATCTTTTGATAGCGCCTACTGCTTCCTTGCCAACGTTTTTACACAACATTAATCAGCATTATCATCAGACATCACCTCATACACAGTACCCACCTCAATAGACATTCGACCCTCACATGTATCCTTTCCCGAATGCATCTCCATCTACACACTCAACTGCGTACATTGCAACTCCCTTGCCCGCTGTGTCACCTGGGACAAGCGGCAGCCCCTGTTTTCAGACTGCCCAGGTCAAGGAAAAACATTCCAGGACACAAGGGCAAGATTTTAAAGTAAAATGCGGATTCTGTAATAAGGCCAATCACACTTATGCAGAATGCCGGCAAAGAAAGAGCACACCTTATTGTGAAGCGTGTGCCTCCTATGGGCACAGCATTGATGTGTGCCCAAAGTCCCATATTTTCGCCATAAAACGCATGACGCAAAAGCCGCAAGTAAAGTGCAAGTGGTGTTCTAGACTGGGACATGTGGAGGACTAGTGTTTCTCGAAAAAAAATTACCTTCGAGAGCAGTCGGGAAACGACCCGGGGGTCAGTCCAAGAAGATAGACTGTGCCCCAAAAAATGTATCCTCCTCAATAATAAAATAAAGAAGTAACTCTCCAGCTTCGTTGATATTGTCAGAAATAAGCAATAATAAGTTGCCTACGATATCAAAAGCTGAAGAGACTTCTATAAAAAACAAAAATAAAACCAACGGAAAAGGGCCAACACAGCGCTCAAATAGCGAACAACATCCGAAAGTGAACGGCGACTCAAAGGTAAATGACCGAGAGTCAAATTTCTTCACCTTTCAGTCAGTTCGTAAAACCAAACACACAGCTAAAGCGTCAGTATCTGAAGCTAAAGTTAACCTAGGTCAGGCTGATCTCTGGTCAGGCTGATCTCTGGTCAGGCTGATCTCTCGAAAAGGAAGGTTATCGACGGTTTAGACCACATGCCCGCTGATGGTATACTAGGACGTGATATTCTCTGGAATCACACAGTTATCGATGCGGTATCCAAGAAAATTAAATTTTTGGAAGGTAATAGAGTTTTGATTGAATTACCTCTTAAGTGTTTACCTTCGAATTCAACTTTCTTGTCCCCATTAAATGAACAAAACAAGCAATGCAAAATTGGAGCTCGTACACAAACAATTGTTGAGCTCAAAATTCCTAATTCTAAATCGAATGAATTACTAGTTCATTCACAATAAATAGATTGCGGAATTTATTTGGGAAACACAATTGTGAAAGCGAAGAACAATTACGTCCATGTCCATGTTATGAATTGTACAACAAGAGACTACTTCTTGGACAAAAACTTCCTCCCGAGCTACTCCAACTTTAAAAACTATAAATTTGTTGATAATTGTTCGGGAAACAAAATATTGGCAAATTTTACAAAAAAATGCGAAAATGAACGGATTAGTCTTCTGTTGAATTCCTTAAATTTGGATAAAAACCTAACCAACGAAGAAAAGAAGTCCGTAGAGCAGCTATGCATACAATACAATGATGTTTTTCTACTAGATGGTGATACCCTCACTTACACACCCGTTTTGGCACATAGTAGGTATACGCATCAAGTCTGATCAAGCACCTATAAATACTAAGCAATACAGAACTCCAGAGGTGCATAAAAATGAAAAAGAGAGGCAAGTACAGGATATGCTTGCTCAAGACATAATTTCTGAAAGTAAGTCTCCTTGGAATTCCCCATTGCTCATTGTACCCAAGAAGTCTGTCGAAGGTCAAAAAAGATGGAGGGTTGTCGTTGACTTCAGAAAACTGAATGAAGTCACAATCAAAGACGCATTTCCCTTACCAAGAATAGAAGAAATTCTTGACCAATTGGGACACTGCCAGTTTTTCACTACTATGGATTTAGCAAGTGGTTACCATCAGGTATTGATCGATCCAGCCGATCGAGCGAAAACCGCGTTCAGCACTAGTACAGGGCATTACGAGTTCAATAGATTGCCTTTTGGTCTAACCGGTGCTCCGGCAACATTCCAAAGGATCATGAATCACATTCTGACTGGGTTGTATGGCATTGATTGCTTCGTATATCTCGATGATATCAATGTATATGGTAAAAACTTAGATCAACACAATCAAAGACTTTCAAAAATATTGGCCAAACTCAGAAAACATAATCTTAAATTGGATACTGAGAAGTGCAATTTCTTACGCCGTGATGTGACATATTTGGGACACATATGCTCAGAAGCCGGTGCATTGCCAGACCCAGCTTAAACTCAATGTGTCACTGATTTCCCTGTACCCTCAACTATTAAACAGGTGCAATCATTTCTGGGACTCGCGAATTACTTCAGGAAATTTATACCTCAATTTTCTAAAACTGCTGCTCCAATCAATAAGCTACTGAGAATGGACAGTGTTTTCGAATGGTCTCCAGACTGTGAGAAATCATTTCAGTCTCTCAAAAAATCAATTTGTTCCCCTCCCATACTTATCTATCCAGATTGTACAAAACCTTATATTTTGACTACTGATGCCAGCAACGAAGCATTAGGTGCCGTTTTGTCTCATGGTAAAGTGGGCGAAGATAAGCCTATTGCGTGTGCAAGCCGACAACTTAACAAGTCGGAAAAGAGATACTCTACAATAGAAAAGGAGCTGCTTGCGATAGTGTGGGCATGCAAGCATTTTCGTACATACCTTCTTGGTCGCCATTTCACAGTTTTTACAGATCACCGTCCTCTTATAGGAGTTTTCAATGTAAAAGATCCAACTACAAGACTTATTAGATTCCATCACAAGCTGTCTGAGTATGATTACAAAATTATTTTCAAACCAGGCAGAACCAATTGTAATGCGGACGCACTCAGCCGAATTCAGAAGGATCCCGAAGAAATGAAGGTGGTTCAGACAAGGGGTAAAGCGAAATTGAACATAGAAAGCACAAAAGCAGACGAAATGAACAAGAATGACAATGTTGTGACAGAGCAAATTCCGGAAAATGAAAAAACAAAAACAGACTGTACAAAGGAGTCATCGTTCATTACCTTAACAGATCCTGCTGAAACTGAAACTGTTCTTCATGATTTTCATGAGTCTGCACTCGGTGGACATCAGGGAGTAAAGAAGACTTAGGTATATGCGTATCCGAAATCAGTTTAGATGGAAACATATGCAAAAAGACATTAATCAACACATAAAAAATTGCGAAAAGTGCCAAAAGAATAAGTTCTCGAAACTTACCAAAATGCCCATGCAACTGACTGATACTCCTAGTCGACCTTTCGACAAGGTATACATGTGCAAATTCCCCAATGGAATTTGGTAGAAAAAAAAGATGAGATGATGTCAGGATGATTTTTGCTGATACTTTCTTTATTGAGTCCGGTTTGGTTACATTTATTGTTTCTTTTTCGTTGACTTTTTATTTGTTTAATAAGTTGATATATTTTCCTTGTTTGTTTAAGTTACTTTACTTTAAGATAATTTTAAGTTTTTCATAAAAAGCAGAAGGTGACTTGAATAGTTGATGGCTGCCAAAAGAATAATCGAAGTAGCCACAGCGATGCAATGCGATTGTTGTGCCCCACACATAATTACTCAACTTACACCAAAAACCCAATTCTTAGGAATTACCCCGTCGCTTCTTTAACGTAAGACATAGTTTCGATTTCGATAAGTGTGTCATGCATTGGTTATGTCACAACAATAACAATGCATGTCATGCGAACCGAAATACGTTATCAAAGAAAGCGACGAGGAACATACTGTGTGGTGCCACATTGCAGACTAAGCAATTGTGAGAAATAGCACACACATATGGTTTGCACATGGTGGTTGCAGTCTGTGTGGCCCAGATTGCGTGGTTGACCTGGAACCAATAGTGACGATCATGGGTTATATAAGTACGGAGTGCGAAAGAATGACAGACACTCTTACTCTGACTCTGATTCTAAACGTAAACAGAAAAACGTTGTTTTTTTACTTGTGCTGTGCAAACTTACATTGGTGGCAGCGGTGGGATTTGAAGGATAAAGCATCTGCCTTCATTTCCGAAAAAAAAAATTTTAAGTAAAAAGTGTTCAAAGAGTGTAAAGAGTGTTCAATACAAAAAAAAAAAAAAAAGAAATAAAGAAAATTAATCAGTGAAAAATTCCAATCGTGTTCCAAGTCAATTGTCCTAATAAAGTGAAAAAAAAAAAAAAAAACATAAACAACTAAATACATCCCACAGAGGTAAGCCAATTCCTGTGGTCGAGAAAAAAGAAGGAAGGAAGGAAGAAATTGCCAAGCCGAGGCAATCAACAAAACCAACAACAACTACTACTACAACAGCACATCCAACACCCAAGAAAAAAGAAAACCAACCAAAGAAAAAAGATGATTATGTAAGCAATTTTTTTTGTATTCATATTGTAGTGTACGTATGTGTATATTTTTTTTATAATTTTCCTCACACTAAGTTATTTCTCTCTAGTAAGTGATTAAAACAAGTGTAACCAGTTTTTTTTATATATAAAAAAAAAAAAAAAATACCAAATCCTACCATTATCCCTAATCCCAGATTTTAAACACTTATGTCCGACCCTGTTCTGAATCTGAACATCTCACTCAGAAGTAGAAAAGTCACGCGCTCGCGCAGATCCTCAGATAGCGAAATTTCAGAATCCAAACTGCTCGCATCACCGGTTTCAAGTGAAAAGTGTAGCAACACAGTTTCAGCTCTTTCTCTCCCAGAACCCACTATGTCGACATTCAATGCTTCTCAAGCCATCAAACTCATACCTGAATTTGATGGAAGTTCAAGAAACTTAGACAGGTTTATTCAATTAATAGACCTTCAATCAAAAAAAACATCTACCGATCCCGAAAAAGCCGACCTTGTTGACATTGTTAAGTCCAAATTAACTAACCGGGCATATAACGTTATACTCAAATATAACGACTACGATGCCTGGAAAGAGCTAAAAGAGGCTTTGATCAAAAACTTTAGGAAAACTAGGTCTGTGCAAGTGATACAGACAGAAATTTTCCAATTTAAGCAAGGTTTTAAGGAATCTGTTAGTACATACGCGGAAAGGGCTAATGCCCTTTTCGATGAACTAAATAACGCGAACGCTAGCACCGAAGACAACGCGGCAAACTTGGCTATTAGGAATTTAAATAGCAGAGCTATTCTAAATAGTTTTTGCAACGGTCTGATACCCCAGTTAAAAACTTTGGTGAAAAGCGCCAGGTGTAGTGATTTAGACGAAGCTTTGGATATTGCAATGGAAGAAGAAAAACTTCTTACCACTGCTAATGCTGAAAACAAATACTGTCATCACTGCCGAACGAAGACACACAATACAACAGAGTGTCGTCTTCAGCCAAGAGATAATAACACTAACAGACTTTCAAACTTTAATAGGGGTCACAGACAATATTCAAATTCTAGCACATGGGTCAATAACGTACGAAATGCAACCGCATGTAGTTATT
The DNA here is from genome assembly GCA_914767635.1 of Melanostoma mellinum. Lineage (NCBI taxonomy): Eukaryota > Metazoa > Arthropoda > Insecta > Diptera > Syrphidae > Melanostoma > Melanostoma mellinum. Next base: position 103,165,706 of record OU612060.1, read on the forward strand.
GTAAAAACCTGGGTCATACGATAGACCAGTGTAGGAAAAGACAATATAATAACAGCAGACATGACAATGCACCACAAAATGGGGCAATACAAAATTCGGGAAACTACCAAAGACCTGGCCCGTCCAACACCCGGAGTCAGGTAAAGCACATGCATTAAGGTGTGAAGACGATAATAATTTACTAAATCTACAAAATCCACTGAATCAGAACAAAAGTTATTCAAATATATATTCAAATAATTTACTTTATCTACAAAATCCTCTGAATCAGAACAAAAATTGTTCAAACATATATTCAAATTCACTAAGTCTACTAAATCCACTGTATCAAAACAAGAAAACTATTCCACTGAATTCGCTGTCTCAAAACAGAAAAACTATTCCACTGAATCCACTGTCTCGAAATAAAGAAACTTTTTCACTGAATCCACTGTATCAGAACAAAAAAAGGTTCAAATGTAAATTCAAACTCTCAAAATCCACTGTATCCACTGTATCGTTACAAAACTAGTTCAAATATAAATTCAAACTCTCATAATCCACTGAATCCACTGTATCGTAACAAAACTAGTTCAAATATAAATTCAACTCCACTGAATCCACTGAGTCAAATCAAAAATAATTCTCATACAAACACAACCAAGGAAAGCTCAACTCCAAAACCACATTCAAATTCAAATCCATTTAGAATCAAAGACGTCGAGTTGCCAAATTTTAATAAAAAGCGTTATAACGTATCTCAAAATCCCAAATACCACAAAGGTTTCACTCATACAAGCAACGCAAATAGTTTACTAAATCAAAATCACCGACAAAATAGAAGCGACAGACAAATAAATAACTTGCAAGACTTCCTAAACGGGCAGTTTAGTGCAGTCAATGAAGCATTTTAGGTCCGAATTTTTTTACTGTGAACCGATTTGCATGAAATTTTGGAATTAGGCTCATCTTACCCTTAACTTCAAAAGTGAAAATGATTTGAACACCGCAACCACCCTGGGGGTGGTTGCCACGCCTTCTTGGGGGTGAATTTTTTTTTTCCAAAATAGCCTCGGATATCGATAGAATGCCTAATTTTAAGCAAAAAATCAAATATAAAGTTTTTCATTAAGTCCAATACTTTTCGAGTTATTGGCAATTGAAAATTCGCAATTTTTTCACGTTTTTCATCTATTTATTGCAAATATCTCCAAAACTATACGTTTTATCGAAAATTTTATAAAGAACAAAATTGTAGCAGGTAAAACAATGAACAATTTGGTTTTTAATAAAGTATTCTTAGAACAATATTAAGCTAGATATAAAAGATCAAAGCCTTTTTTTATTTTGTCTGAAATTTAATCGTTGTGGTCAATGCCATTTAGCGGCGAGCAGATGCATTTTATGCATTCTAACACCAGAAGATGTTTTGTAGTGCTTGAAATAAGCTTTAAAATGAGCACTATTAAAAGTCTTTTGCACATAAAATAAGTGAGCTGTAGTGCAAATAAGGAGAGCATCTAATGTTTTTTAAAATTAAATTTAATCGTATTCCGCCTAAAATTAAGTTTGTTATGAAGAGTTTGATAGATAGTATCAGCTTGGATGCTTCAGGACACATATTTTTCAAAAAAGTCACGATTAAAAAAAAAAAACAAAAAATTTTTAAATTTTTAAAAAACCCACTTTTTTTCATAATATCTCAAAAATGACGACAGATACGTATAAAAGTGTCAAAAGGAAAAATTTAGGTATTTTTCTGACAAACAATTTGGTTTTTTAGTTTTTTCTGTCAGACAAAAATTGACGGAGATATAATTGTTTAAAGAGCGCGTGGCAGCGCAATCGCAGCTTCTCTTAAGTCCTTTGACCCTTCACCGTTTTAGCAAAAGGTTAATTACTACATATTGCAACAAAGCATGTTGTAGCTCTCTTAATTACCTTTACAATGGTTTTTTATAAGTTGTGATAGCATGAAAATTGAAGGAGTTATGGTCCAAAAACTCATTGATTTAAAAGAAAAAAACATTAGATGCTCTTCTTATTTGCACTACAGCTCACTTATTTTATGTGCAAAAGACTTTTAATAGTGCTCATTTTAAAGCTTATTTCAAGCACTACAAAACATTCTCTTGTATTAGAATGCATAAAATGAATCTGCTCGCCGCTAAATGGCATTGACCACAACGATTAAATTTCAGACAAAATAAAAAAAGGCTTTGATCTTTTATATCTAGCTTAATATTGTTCTTAGAATACTTTATAAAACACCAAATTGTTCATTGTCTTACCTGCTATAATTTTGTTCGTTTTAAAATTTTCGATAAAACGTATAGTTTTGGAGATATTTGCAATAAATAGATGAAAAACGTGAAAAAATTGCGAATTTTCAATTGCCAATAACTCGAAAAGTATTGGACTTAATGAAAAACTTTATATTTGATTTTTTGCTTAAAATTAGGCATTCTATCGATATCCGAGGCTATTTTAGAAAAAAAAAATTCACCCCCGAGAAGGCGTGGCAACCACCCCCAGGGTGGTTGCGGTGTTCAAATCATTTTCACTTTTGAAGTTAAGGGTAAGATGAGCCTAATTCCAAAATTTCATGCAAATCGGTTCACAGTAAAAAAATTCGGAGGTAAGGCCCTATTTTTCGCTTCATTGACTGCACTAGTTGAGCTCCGATATGAATAATTTTCAAAAAACACATTCTCAAAATCCTAAAAGTATACAATACCAAAATGAAAAACCAAAAAGCAATGCTCATATAGGCTGTTTAAGTAATGCTTCCAGTTTCAAGAGTGAAATTAAAATAATTTCTAAAGACACTATCACCAATCATAGCATTATGCTTCTAGATACAGGCGCAAGCCTGAGTTTAATTAAAATAAATAAATTAAAAGAAGACCTTTGGATCCATACAAATACTGTGACTGAGTTAAAAGGCATTGGTAGTACTCCAACGTCGACACTGGGTACAATTCTTTTAAATATTGAAATAACACCAGGCGTAAAAATCAAACACCTACTTCACGTAGTCCCTGCCAACTTCCCTATAACACAAGATGGAATTTTGGGTGAAGACCTATTCCGAAATTTTAATGCCATTCTAAATTACAAAGACAATACCCTCACATACCACTATAAAGATAAGAAATACACCACAGACTTTATAAATAAAAGAAAGCCTATAACAATACCTGCTAGATCCGAAAAAATTATTAAGTATGGACCCATTTACGAACCCTCAAATCAAATATATTTTTCTCAAGAGATCCTTCCTCAAGTTTATACTTCCTCAGCTTTGATTGAACCAACTAACGGTTACATATATATATCGGTATTAAACGCCAATGATAAAGATGTAGTTTTAGAAGATCTAAATTTAGAATTCGAAAATACCAACGACTACAACATTTACAACCTAAATTCATTTGACACTCAAAATGTTATCAACGACAGATTGAGTATAATTCAAAATCAACTCCAACTGGATCATCTTAATAGAGAAGAAAAGAAATCAATTATAGAGATTTGCCGAAATTTCAACCACTTATTTTTCCTGGACGGTGATACTCTGTCGAGTACGTCCGGAATCACACATCAAATAAAGACAACCCCAAATATACCTCCAGTCAACATTCGACCATATCGTTTAGCACAAATTCACACACAAGAAATAAAAAATCAAGTAGACAAAATGTTGCAAGACGAAATAATTAGGCCGAGTTCAAGTCCATGGAACGCACCTCTACTAGTTGTACCAAAGAAAGAAAAACAAAAATTGAGAGTAGTAGTTGATTACAGGAAACTCAACGAAGTGACTATCGCGGATGCGTATCCAATTCCAAATATCGAAGACATCCTTGGACAACTGGGCGATTCAAAATACTTTACAACACTCGATCTAGCGAGTGGGTTTCATCAAATCGAAGTAAACAAGGAAGACAAGGAGAAAACAGCATTTAGTACACCTAACGGTCATTTTGAGTTCAACAGAATGCCATTTGGGCTACGCAATGCTCCTCCTACATTCCAACGGTTGATGAATAAGGTACTCACAGGACTACAAGGTATAAAGTGTCTAGTATACCTAGATGATATAATGATATATGGAAAGAATCTAGATAATCACAACAAAAAATTAATTGAAGTATTTCAAGCTTTAGATAAATACAACCTCAAAATACAGTTAGAAAAGTGTAAGTTTTTAGAAAAAGAAGTCATGTATTTAGGACACGTTATTTCAGAATCAGGAGTCAAACCTGACCCCGAGAAAATATCGGCAATACAAAATAAAGAGATTCCAAAAAACCAAAAAGACATCAAATCATTTTTAGGCTTAGCAGGATACTACAGAAAGTTCATTAAAAATTTTTCTAGAATAGCAAATCCACTCAAAAAACTATTGCGCAAGGATGTACCTTTTAAATGGGATGCATTTTGCGATGAATCATTTAATCAGTTAAAACAAGCAATAATTGAACCCCCCATACTACAATATCCTAGCTTCGAAAAAACATTTTACATACTTCCGACCATACGTGTACGGAAGACATTTTGAAATTATTACAGACCACAAACCACTTGTTTGGATGTTTAACCTTAAGGATCCTTCTTCAAGAATAATGCGCTGGCGTATTAAACTTGAAGAGTACGATTTCACGGTTTCACATAAAGCAGGTCACCTTAACACAAACGCAGACGCATTATCTCGTTTAAACATAGCTGAAGTCAAAGTAATAACTCGTAGTCATAGCAAGGTCCCGCCTATTGAAAAACAAAAAGAAAGTCAAAACATCATTGAAATTTCCGATCCAGAAAAAATTAAACAAATTATATACGAATTTCATGACACGCCCTTAGGTGGTCATCAAGTTATAAAACGAACTCTGAAGCGTATTGGAAAAACATACAAATGGAAAACCATGTATGCGGATATAAAGAAATACATCGCGTCATGTGAACTGTATCAAAAGAATAAATTGTATTCGCGTAACAAACTACCAATGGTCATCACTACGACAGCGAAAACTCCGTTCGAAAGAGTAGCCATTGATATAGTAGGACCACTCCCTATTACGGAAAGCGAGAACAAATATATACTTACTTTCCAGGATGATCTAACCAAATTCGTTCAAGCAGTAGCAATACCAAATCAAGAGGCTCAAACAGTAGCTGAAACCATTGACATAATAGATATGGACTGCTAGTTAAATGTCATTTCAATACAAACCTTGCAGAACTTTTGTCGACAGCGACGGTGCTGCTTTAGTTTGTTGTGCCAAAAAAATATAATACCAGTTCTACTGAAACCAGTGAAAAGCAAAAAGTTCTTCTCATTGCAGTACTTCAATGGTTATTCTGTTGCTATAGTGGTAGCTTCATAAAAATACCACCCAAAACTAAAGCGCTGCTCTTAAATGGACCCCTCGTAAAGTTGGTTACTAGCAGTCCATATCTATTAGGTCAATGGCTGAAACATTAGTAAAGAAAATTATTTGTACTTGTGGTATCCCTCAAACAATTCTCACTGACCAAGGCACTAATTTCACTAGTGAGTTATTCAAAAATATCTGTAAAATTTTAAAAATAGTAAAGATTCAAACAAGTCCGTACCACCCTCAGTCAAACGGTGCTCTCGAAAGGTCACATCGAACGTTAGGTGACTACCTAAGAAATTATGCTAGCAAAGACCAGTCAAACTGGGACAACTACCTCGAGTATGCAATATTTTGCTATAACACTACTCCACATTCAAGTACTAATCACAGTCCATTTGAAGTCCTATTCTGGTTTGAAGCGCCCATTCCCTCCATTTTGAACAGAAAGGTACAGCCAACATACAATTATGACGACTATGTCTCCGAAATGAAGTCAAAAATGCAAATCGGATATGAACTAATTCGTACCAACCAAATAAAAGCAAAGGAAAAATCTAAAACCTACTACGACCAAAATTCCAAACAAACAAGTTATAACGTCGGCGATAAGGTATTATTAGAAATCAAGAATCGATCAAACAAAAAACTAACCCCCATTTTTGAAGGACCATACGAAATAAGTGAGATTTTATCTAAAGAAAACTCCAAAATAAAAATAGCCAGAAAAGAGAAGGTCGTACACAATAATCTAATAAAACACTTCAACCAAAGAAATTAGAATACACACCAGTAGGTATTGGGTGACCACGGCGTGGGAAAATTTTGGATGGTATGGTGCCCTTGAATTCGTTTGAGGTCACCGCGGTGTTTATTTAATGGGATGTTAATGGGGTGTTTAATGGGTGTTTAATGGGTTTATGTTTTGTTTGAGGTGGCCGCCGCTGCGCTATGGGTGATTTTGGAATTTAATTTAAATTGAAATAAAAATGCACACTGCCGAGGCTGAGATTTGAACCGGGGCCTCTGGCGTGTCGCGCGTGTGACAGATGCACTAGGCTATCGGGGTAGTTGTAGGTTGATGTGTAAAAAGTCTACTTATGCGTACAAAAAAAAGTTATTTATAGAATCTTTTGGTATGTTGAGGCTTATAAAAAGTGTGACGGTTGGTGGTGGTTTGAATTTGTTTTTTTGTTTAGCTTTAAGATAGAGAATTTGTCACGATCGATTTTTGGTTGTGCATTGATTGTGGATGAACAGCATGTCATTTTACAGCTTATCATGAGGTTTCTTTCTTTCAGGCATAGACACTGTTAGTTGTTCTATTTTTAGATTTAGATTTCAGAACTGAAAATTTGAATTTGAAAAATAATCTGTCTGCTGTTAGTTGTTCTATTTTTAGATCTTGTTGAAGGGGATTGTGACAAAAACATGCTGCTAAGATGTTAAATGACATGCTCATGCACAATGTTGAATGTTATAAAAAGTTTGTGTGACGGATGGTAATGGATTGAATTTTGAATGGTTGACTATGTTTGAATAATCACAAAAGTCGGTTAGTGGTGGCTGCTTACTCTTTTAAATTTTGAATTGTAGATTTTATGAAAGAGGATCTGGTCATGTTGATGCATTTGATCGTTGAATGTGAATCTGGCATTTCAATGGAGCTGATGGGGGGTTGATAAATATAAGGAAGTATTTATGTGTCTTAGCATGCACAAGTGGAATCGAATTATCGAAAAAAGTATAAAAACAAATGTTTTAAAGTTTTCAGTATCAGTCATCAAAAAAGAACAATAAAATGAAGAACCGTCACAGTTCCACAGATAAGGAAGGAATTCTTGACATCTTCCAGATTTTTGAAAAATATCTGAGGGAGTTCTCCCAAGGCTGTAGGGAATTGCAGCATATACAAGATGCCTTAGAGGAAGAAATACGTTTGGTTAGAGAGGTGCCAACCTTGGAGAGGCTACAGAGTGTAGCACACCTCATCAAGATTTTAAACATTAGGAGCTGTGAGCTGGGTTTTGGGGATGATGTACCTATCATCCCTATAGAAATATATATGTTTTTGCAAAAATTTTAAAAAATATAAGAAATAAAACTTTTTTTAAAAGCTATAAAAAAAATCATGTTTTTTTCTTCTTATCAGAGAGAGAATTCTTTGAAAAGTGTTTAGGCTTAGGTACTTACGGTGTGCTTTTTCCTTCGACTTTTATTACAGTATTGGGCGGCTACCGTGTTTATCTAAAACATCTCATACATCTTCATACATCTTCAGAGCTGTGAGCTGGGTTTTTGTAGAATCTTATGGGGATGACTGCGTTTATTGAATTTTAAGTTCGCTGCACCATGAAAAAAATATTACTACAATGAATCTAAAACTCAATTTGTTTGTTATCAGTAAAAGTAATAATTTATTTCCTTATGTAGGTATTGAGATTACATAGTTTAGTTTTTCTTAAATTTCTTAGGAATCCATGAGTTGTGTTTGGATGAAAACACAAGCCATTTAACAAATATCTGATTTTTTTTCGTTTGAAGAACTTTTTCAGTTAGGAATGTGTCGGGAAATTTTGTTTTTTGTAGTTCAAGTTCGTAGAATCCACCCTTAATTGGGGTACCTTCATAGTCTTCTAGTAGATATGTGACAGGATTTGTATGTTGCACTTTGATTATTTTGAAGATTTCCGTTGTCCAATTCGGTGTGTATCCTTTATCAAATACATGTTTGTATTTACTTATTCTTACGAAATCTCCAATTCTAAATTTCGGGGGAATATGAATTTTTATATGATTATATACTGTTGAGAGTAAATGCCTTTTATTTGCAGCATTTACCTCGGACGGTTTTATTTTGATTGTTCGATGAATAGAATTATTATATTTTTTAGTAAGCATATCTATTAAACCAATCCACCGATATGAACCACTTGCACTGAATTCCTTCCACATAAGTGTTTTTAAGGTACGATTAAATCTTTCAACAATAGATGCCTTAAGTGAAGTAAATGATGAATAATGATTGATTTTATATTTTTTCATGAGACTTTGAAAAGAGGCGTTGAAAAATTCTTTCCCATCATCAGTTTGTAAGTTTTTGGGGGTACGTGTATCTTTACTGAAAATATGTTGCATAGCAATAGTGACATTGTGCCCTGTTTTGTTTTTGATGGGAACTGTCCAAGCAAACTTGGAAAATGTATCAATAACCGTGAGAAGATATCGGAAATTTTCATTATCATTTGAATAGACACCCATTTCAACTAGATCAGCTTGCCATAAATCATCTAATCCCTTAATAATAACTCGCCTTTTTTTAAAATTCCTCCGAGCAGGTTTATGGAATTCATTGACAACATCTCTTTTACTCATCTTTCTTTAAACTGATTGAAAAGAAAAAAACATTTCATTCTTATATTTGTTTATTTTGCAATCTTTTATATAATAATATCAATTTTTTCATTCTTAATAATTTATTCTCAAGTATATAGCAAGCACATGTGTCTGGGCCTTCCTTACATTGATTCGAAGACCATGGGCAATTGATAAAATGATATCCATTGACAGACTCTGACGATGATACACCTTTAAACTGGTTCAAAAAACTCATACAGCCTTATTTATAAACCCGTATTATCGGCGGATTAAGGTTACTACGAACTTAATACTCCACTAATACTCCAAACCTTATTTATAAAAAAAATACACCAGTATTAGCGACGGATTAAGCTAATACTGGTTCATAGGAGTTTTAAGGGAGGATTAAGGTCGTATTATAGTCAAATGTCATTTTGAGGATAAAAGTGTAGGAAAAATATTGTTGAAATTTCTGGAGGAAAAGTGGAAAATATTTTGGTTTTGTGAATAATTTAAATTCTTTTTCCGCCTCAAATACCAGATAAATAAATTAATAAATTAAAACTAGTATTTCTTGTTTTGTTTTGTTTAATATCCATTTTAGAAAAATTTCCGCCAACCACAAAAAAAAAAAATATAAATCATAACACTCGGGTTCAACGCAATTTAGTTTTTCATGTAATCTAACTTTTTTTTCAACCTCTAATTGGTCAGAAGTCACGTATCAAAAGAAGAACTGAAACTCTGGCCAATCAGAGTCCGAAAGAAGTAAGAATATCTGAAAAAACTTAATGCGCTGAACGTGCACAATGAAGTCAGCTGGGATTTGTTTACGTTTATAGTAACCAGAGCTACAGATGGGTCATTTTTTTGATGAAAAATTTGACATAAGCAAGTATTAACTAATACGGGTTGGAAAATGTTTTATAAATAAGGATTCGCTCGACCTGGCGTAAGGGAGTATTAAGTGCTAATACTAGTATTAACTAATACCAGGTTGAACCGAGTATTAGTGAAATCTAATAAATAAGGCTGATAGTGTTCAGAAATTCCTCATAATGTTCCTCTAATAAGATATTCTGATTATACTTAAGCAAGTTTAAAATATCTTCAATAATCAAAGTATATTTAATGTTAGACATAACGAATGAATTGTAACTTGACACTATGGTGTCTATAATTAAACTGATTTTACTTTCCAGTTGCTGAATCTTTCACCACAATATATGCATTTTTTAAAAACTGTTGTCGTAAATGATGGATTTCGTTTTGAAAGCTTCGCTGCATGTACTCAATTTTTTCATCGACATAGGTTTTGGAAGTAGCGTCTCTCTTATCATGCGGTTCCTGAATATTTTGTAATCTTTTCAATTTTAAATCGTAATCTCCAGCTTCTGTTTTGAAGAATCCTTCGCCAGGTGCTCCTGGTATACCTTGTGGACCCCGCTCTCCCTGCAATCCTCGCGGCCCAATCCTTACTCTAGCTCTATTGGTAAAACGACCAAATTTGTCTTTACTCATAATATGTCTTTATACAATTATGTTTTTCTCTTTTAATTCTTCAACAATTGAGACAATTTCATTAGAGTGATTATTATTCCCTGCTTGTTGTGACCCAATTAAAAGCTTCAATCGATCTACAAGTTCATTCGGATCATCCCAATATATAAAGTCTTTCTTCATGCTTGATAATGTCATTATTCCACTTCCGAATGAAGGTGTGGTATTCGCAAATAAATGTTTAATTATGTTGTATTTAGCACCACGATTACCTCGTACCTGTTTCTCTGAATCATGGGAATCTCTATGCGAATTGGTATCCGTTAATATAGTTTTATAGTTGTTTAAGTCTTCACTATTATATATTTTTTCGTTTGGTCTTTTCATGAATAGGAGCTCGTATAATCCATGTGTCCCTTTAAAGTTCTTAGTTTTTACATGTATATCATTTCCTTGAACTTTGAACTCACCATCTCCAATATACAGCTTTCCATTTTTCAAGTATATACCATATATATTATCAGTTGAATTGGAATTGTTAATAAATAGATCCAGATATTTTTTAGGAATGTCGGAAAATTCTTCATGAGATAACTGCTCTGCGAAATTCCGATGCTTAATGCGTTGACTTTTTCTAGTCTTCGAAAGTTCTAAATGGGTTCTTGGAGTACTATTATTGTTATCTGTAATGGCGTAACTAATGGAAGGTGACGGTGTTATAAATTCTTCTTCCTTTTTAGTGGGTTCAATTTTCTTTGTAGATCTTTGAAAAATATTTTTCTCATGATCTTCCTCTTGCTTAACTAATTTATTAAGTGGAGTAGTAATTGGTCTTAAAGCATCCTCTAATTGAGTTTCGTAAGCTTCTTTACCCCGTTTAAGAGCTTTGTATTTTTTTCGTAGTGCTTCTGTGGTTTTAATAAGTTCTTGTTTAAGTTTCACATCTATATGCATCATTTTTATTTGTTTGCTTTTTTATAAAAACAATCCGTAATAAGGTTCGTATACATCGAAATAATCGAATTAATGGATTTAAGTTAAGAAAGATATTACAGGTACTTGTCTTAATTGATGAACTTTGATCATTGAACTGTGTGAATCGATTTTTAACTGTAGTATTGTGTTCAGTAAACTGTAACGAAGTGTTCTCATAGAACATTTCTGCACATATGACACAAAATAATAATGTGTTTTGTTTTATAGGGAAGGGGTAAGACCGCTTTAAACAGAACTTTAGAAAAGGCTCCGAACAGCTTCAAAACGCTTTTTAAACAGCTCGTAACAGCTCCAAACCGCTTTTCAAACAGCCGCAAACAGCTCCAAACCGCTTTTCAAACAGCCCCAAACAGCTTCAAACCGCTTTTCAAACCGCTCCGAACAGCTCGTAACAGCTCCAAACCGCTTTTCAAACAGCTCCAAACAGCTCGTAACAGCTCCAAACCGCTTTTCAAACAGCCCCAAACAGCTTCAAACCGCTTTTCAAACCGCTCCGAACAGCTCGTAACAGCTCCAAACCGCTTTTCAAACAGCCCCAAACAGCTTCAAACCGCTCGTAACAGCTGCAAACCGCTTTTCGAACTTTTGAACTGTATATTTACACTGTATTTAGTTTCAGAAAACTATCAAAGCCTTTCCTATAACGACCTTTGTTCAAAGACATATCTTTATCAATAACTAAAAAACCATGTTTAATGTTCCAACATTCTGCACATAATTTTTGAAATGTTGAAAACGACATATCTGAATTTACATGATCATTGTAGATATGTTTTAAGTTCATATCATCCTGTTTAAAGACGATTAGAAAATTAGCATTGTCTCTAATTAAGTGTTTGGGTATTCTGGTATATGTCTGGCACAAATAAAAACTATCAATGTTATGATGTCGCCCCATGCTAAAGTATGTTCGAATAGTGTCTTGTTTTTCACAGGCAATATCATCAAATATAAATATAGAGTTTGGTTTAGCTTCTTCAGGTGGTATAACTTCACTGTTATTGGAAAAAGTAAAGAACCCCATATGCTTTATTGGTTGGACGGCTCTTCGTAGAAATTCATATTTTGGCTGTTGTAAAGATTTTGAATAAATATATATATTTTCAAATTTCAAGCCATTTGGATGTTGTAGCAAAGTCATCATTACATTAGTTTTTCCGCAATTTGATGGACCTGTTATCAAACCTCTTATGCTATTGGGCAATAATATACTGTGCTTTTTTGTTTCAATTCTTTTAACCAAATCCATGTTTTTTATTGGTAGCTGATGTTGTTGTTTTATGAATCGCATGATGACAAAAACTAAATGATTTTCCCATATATATCAAGGTTTTATTGAAAAAATGTCATAACATTATTAGTGACCTCTGCAAATCGTTGTTTACCTAATTTGTTTATCTAATAATAATGATAGATTTTTCTAATCAACCTAATAGTCAACGAAAAATTGTGAAAGGAGAAGGTTTATTGAATTCTGTAATTAATAAACTACCATTTGAACTTCACTTACCAGGTTACCAGTACTGTGGGCCTGGAACAAAATTGGAAGAACGTTTAGCTAAAGGCGATCCTGGGATAAACTTACTTGATCAAGCTTGTAAACAGCACGATATTTCATATTCCAAATTAAAGAATACACCTGAACGACATATAGCAGATAAAATTTTAGCTGAAAAAGCTTGGCAAAGAGTTAAATCAAAAGACGCAGGTATAAGAGAACGAGCAAACGCATTATTAGTCACCAACTTGATGAAAGCTAAAGTAAAGTTTGGAATGGGTATAACTGATAAAAAAACTAAAAAGAGCAAATGTAAGCTCACATTTAACAAATCAATTAAAGATGTGGGAAAAATTGTTATTACTAAAAAACCCTACAATTTAAACAGTGCTATTAAAAAAGCTTTGTCAGCGGCTAAGAGAATAATTAAGAGAAACAAAAATATTAAGACACCAAGAGTTATATCTGTACCTAAATCAGGTGGAGTAGTACCATTCCTTGTTCCTGTTTTTGCAGGACTTTCAGCACTAGGTGCATTATCTGGAGGTGCTGCAGGTATAGCTAAAGCTGTGAATGAGGCTTTTAATGCTAAAAAAGATCTAGAAGAAAAGAAACGTCATAATACAAAGATGGAATCTATTGCAATGGGTAATGGACTACATCTAAAACCTTATAAGAAGGGTCTTGGATTATTTTTACATGTGCAGCCAAAAAACTTTTAGATTCGCTACCCAAACGTGCATTGAATGAATTGGATATAATTCATTTTGCAAAAATGAATATTCCTCATTTTCGTGGTGTTTTTATGCGAGATAATTTACCCCGGTATAAGCCATGGAAAAATGAATGTGGAATCGTTAATCTAGATTCTTTAAAAGGACCAGGAACACATTGGGTAGCATATTGTAAAAAAGGCAAACTAATTGAATATTTTGATAATTTTGGGAATCTTCAACCTCCTATTGAAGTAATTCATTATTTAGGTTTAAATATCAAATACAATTATACTAAGTACCAAGATTTCAATACCACTAATTGTGGTCATTTATGTTTGAAATTCTTATATGATTGTTACTTCTAATAAATAAAAAGATTATTTTTTGAAAAAATATTCATTGTTTATTTCATCGTCATGGCATTGACACTTACACTAAGCGGGGAAACTTCCTATCTATCAGCTGAATATTTCCCACCATTAAACTTGAATAGGAATTACGTTTGTGGCCTCGTAGATTTTCAAACATATAACTCAATTCCAAATGTGGATGAACGAAACAATTTGTTCCATATTGGAGAAAACGAAATCGAAATTCCAGTAGGATCCTATGAAATAGATGACATTGCGTTCTTGATTTCTAAGACATTGTTAATGCAAAATTCTACCGCCAAGGTAAAGATAGAAGCAAACAATAATACATTAAAAGCAGAAGTTGAGAGTAATGAGATAATTTACTTCGATAGACCTAGGTCTATTGGAACATTATTGGGCTTTGGTAAGCGTGTACTTGAACAAGGTATAACTCATATGTCAGATTTAGCGGTTGACATTAATTAAGTAAACGTCATAAGAATTGAGTGCAACATAATTGTTGGTTCCTATTTTAATAATACTCCTGTACACACTATTCATGAATTTTCACCGGAAGCAGGAGCAGGGTATAAAATCATAGAGGTTCCAAAAAATGTCATCTATTTACCTGTGAACGTCAAGCAAATAACTTCTTTATCATTAAGGCTTGTAGATCAAGACGGTGATCTAATAAATTTTAGAGGAGAAACAATAACCATTCGATTACATTTAAAACCGAAATCAACGTAATGTTACTCTATAATAATTATATATCTGACATCAAAGTTGATCATTCAATTAGTTCTGAAAAGACGTCAAACCGATCAAGATCAAGATTGTCTCTTGAAAACAAAGCATTTCTACTATCACTAGGATTTGTCCTGAAAGAATAAAAAGAAAAAATAATAATAAAATGAGTCAAATACTAAATATTAGTCACTGTCCTAATTATGATAATAGCATTACAAAATTTGAGTATCATAGTTATTCAGCATTTCTTCAATCCTTCAATACCAGTGATGAAATACGTATCCCTATACAACAGCAGGATCTGTGCATTTTACCCAGTGAAAGTTTCATTTATGTAGAAGGAAGTCTGACAAAAGCAGATGGCGGAGTTTCTTCCACAGCAAAACTATGTAACAATGCTATACCATTTCTTTTTGAAGAAATACATTATGAACTCAATGGTATCGATATTGAAAACAATAAAAATGTTGGTATTACAACATTATTAAAAAATTTTATATCATTAAATGAGAATGAAAGTAAAAGTTTGGAAAATTCTTCATGGACTGGAAAGGATAGTATTTCACTTTCATCGGGTAGTTTTAACTTTTGCATTCCATTGAAAAATCTTTTAGGATTTGCTGAGGATTATAAGAAAATCATTATAAACGCAAGACATGAATTGATTTTAATTCGAACTCGAACTGATGAAAATGCCTACATTAATACAGAAAAAGAAAATTTAAAAATGGCAATCCATAAACTACAATGGAGGGTTCCTCACATTACCTTATCCGATTCCAATAAATTAGTACTATTGAAACAAATTCAATCGAAACCAATTAAAATGCATTTTAGAAATTGGGAAATGTATGAATATCCTACTCTACCTTCTAACACGGATCATGTGTGGACAGTTAAAACCTCAACGCAACTTGAAAAACCTAGATATATTATAATTGCACTACAAACAGCGCGTAAGAACTATCTAAACAAAGATGCTAGTAAATTCGATCATTGCGATGTTAGCAATGTGAAAGTATATTTGAACTCAGAAGCATATCCTCGTGAAGATTTAAATTTGAAGTTTAAACTAAATCAATATGCTATTCTCTATGAGATGTACAGCAAGTTTCAACAATCATATTATCAGAAGCCACCACTACCACTCTTATCTCCACAAGAATATAAAAACATTGCTCCAATTATGGTTATTGACTGTTCTCGTCAAAATGAATCAATTAAAAACGGACCTGTCGATGTAAGAATTGAACTTAAAACGTCCACCCCTGTTCCAGATTTAACTACAATGTATTGTCTTATTCTTCACGATCGTATAGTTGAATACAATCCAATGACAGGAGAAGTTCAAAAACTTATCTAACACGTGACAATTTGTATACCTTTTTCAATAATAAAATATTTTATTAGCCTATAAAAAAACATGGTGGTTTATTTTAATTATATTTTTATTTTCAAAAAGTCAAGAAGAAGAAAAACATAATTGAATTACAAAATTATCTTTTGAATCCTCTTTTTAATCCATATGGCAATGAACTGTAATTGCTAAGAAAACGTCTCACTTTTATTCATCGCGTAGGCGGGTCGATTGCTTCCCTAGCTTATCTTAAAATTAAAATTTCAACTCCAAAAATATTCTTTGCTGCAGCACGCGGCGCGGCGTCCCCTTCAACAAAATCTAAAAATAGAACAACTAATAGCCGACATATTATTTTTCAAATTCAAATTTTCAGTTCTGAAATCTAACCCCCCAAAGTAAAAAATAAAAATCCGCAACCAACGGCCACTCGCTGTTTGTATGCAATTCTAGGTCAAGTTGAGTTGCAGAGCATCTTCTTGACAATACGCAATCTATGCACAATCGAACATCGCTCGAAATTCTCTACCTACACATTCTGGCTACCATAACATATCAACCCATCGAAATTCACAACAAAAAAAACCCTACATACATTGTCATCATAATCTTTCCTTTCATATTTTACTTCCCCTCCCAGTCCAGCAAACACAATACGCAAAAACGATACTCCCAAGTCACAATTCCCTTCAACAAAATCTAAAAATAGAACAACTAACAGTGTCTATGCCTGAAAGAAAGAAACCTCATGATAAGCTGTAAAATGACATGCTGTTCATCCACAATCAATGCACAACCAAAAATCGATCGTGACAAATTCTCTATCTTAAAGCTAAACAAAAAAACAAATTCAAACCACCACCAACCGTCACACTTTTTATAAGCCTCAACATACCAAAAGATTCTATAAATAACTTTTTTTTGTACGCATAAGTAGACTTTTTACACATCAACCTACAACTACCCCGATAGCCTAGTGCATCTGTCACACGCGCGTTCAGTCGATCTTTGACTTTCGAGCAGGAAAGACTTCAGCGGAGCAGTGTCAGTATTTTTACAAGTGAGTGCAAGTATAAGTGCAAATTAAGTTATCGAATTGATAACTAAAAGTTAGCAGAGTGGTAGAGTGGCGGACTCTGAAGCCGAGGGTCGTGGGATCAAATCCCACTCAGCGACCAAAATTGTGGAAGCTTTTTTTCACAACCGAGAGGTGGAAAACGTGATCCATTGGGAAGAAAGGCAAATGGTAAAGGAGAAAAGGGCAGGGGCATCGAAAGATGCCTCTGCGAGTAAAGCGTTGTTGGAAGCAACAACAACAACAACAAACAATACAGCAGCGGAAACCACCGCAAAATCGATAGCGGCAACAACCGCAACAACAGCAGAGGCAACTGCAGTTAAAAGGAGGCGGCGCCTAAAAATAAAACCAAATTTAGTGCCTCGCAAGCAGAAGGCGAGGGGAGCAGCAGAAGAGGTAGACGACGATGGAATGTCTACCAGCTCAGAAAGCATCGTAAGTCTGAATTCGACTTACGATTATGAGTCCAACGGTGGCGAAGGCCGTTATACAGGTAGCGGCAATTCGTTCGCTGCCTTGGCAGATGATAACAACATTGTCAACAACGAAAACAACGACAACAACGACGAAGACGAAAAGCGGATGCGGTTTCTCACCGAGACGTTGGGAAAATTAAGCAAAGAAATTGCCGAAATAAAACAAAGGCAAGAGGACCGTAGGCGAGCGGAGAGGGAGGCGCATCAACAACAGTCGCAACCAAAAGTTGATGCGCCAAAAGAACAGCGACAAGTAGCAGCAGCGCAAAATGCTGCAAACAAAAAAACTGCGCCCGTGCAGCAACGCGGGAATACAGCTAAAAAAGCTGAGTTAAATAGAAAAACTGCTACCGAAGAGCAGCCACGGGGGACCGCGGCTATAAAAGCCGCGACAACGAGTCAAGCCCAAAAGCAGCAGAAGCAGCCAGCAGAACAACAGCAGCAGCCAGCACAACAACAGCAGAAGAAGCCACAAAAAAGCAGGGTGCCCTCTATTAACACCCTAAAAATGGAGTTGCAAGCAACGAAAAATATATGTAAGTCCGCCATTGGCGATAAATTTACTATAAAACGATTAGGTCAAGATCGGCATGCGATCCAATGTGAAAACATTGGTGACCATAAGATCGTTCGGGAGTTGTTGAAAGTGACAGCCACCGAACATTTTACTTTTACTCCCAAAGAGGAGAAACCAAAATGCATGTTGTTGAAAGGGGTAGAACCAACCTCTGACCCAGAGGAGCTCTTAGTTGAACTCCGCAGGTTGGCGGGCGACGATATCGAGTTCATCGGGGTCAAGTCGTTCACCACGGCCAAGGCAAGACGGGAGAAGCGGCTATTGCCGATGTTCCTCGTCACTTTATCACCCAATAGCCGTCTGGAGAGTCTAAGGAAAATCTCCGTCCTGGACTACCAGATGGTAAGATGGGAAAAATTAAACAGGCACGGGGACATTTTACAATGTCTTCGTTGCCAACGGTTCGGTCACGCCGCATTCAACTGCCAAATGCAGTCGAGGTGCGTCAAGTGTGGAGAGAACCACAACGACAAAGAGTGCAAGCTCGGTGAGACAAGGGTCGAAGACAAGACCCTACTGAAGTGCGTTCTCTGTGGTGCAGATGGGCACCCTGCTAATTATCGGGGTTGTCCTCGATACCAGATTATTAAGAAATCAAAAAAAGCTGCTCCAACAGCAACTAAGGATGAGGGAAGGCAAACAGCCAGACCAATTCCAAGGGCCGTCGTTCCCGAAGTCTCCTACGCCCAAATGGCGTGGGGGGCTGGGAAAACGGTACAGCCTCCTCAGAAAGCGGCCGCACAGCCATCTGTGTCAAAGGCTGCTACTGGGGAGTCAGAGGTGATGGTCGCTCTGCGTGTCATTCAGGCACAAATGAGTGAACTATCACGGCAAATAAGTGAGCAGGCGCGTAGGGTGGATTTAATCTACCGTGCAGTGCCTTCGCTTGCGCAATTTTTGGGTTAACGGGCGCGCTGCCGGAGAGGCCTTTCAAGATCCTAGCCGTGAATGTGAATTCGCTAGTTAGGGTAGAACGACGAGCCAACTTTTCTGAGTTGTTAAAAGACCAACGTCCCGATGTATGTATGGTTAGCGAAACTAGGCTAAACCAGCATCACAATCTGACGAATAATAATTACATTATCGTAAGGAGGGACCGACCCAACTCGACTTTCGCGGGTGGGGTTGCGATCTTCATACGTAAGGGCATTGCTCATAAGGTAATATATAGTGGTGAAGTACGCCGATTCCAGTTGCTGGAAGCGTGTATTGTATGCATCCCTCTCCAACAGGGGAGGCGCTTGTATGTGGTCGCGATCTATGCGCCGGAGGCTTCTCAAAATTCATGTTTTATAACAGAGCTTGAAACACTTTTTCGATGTCTGAAACTGAACTCAGAAGAAAACTATTTCCTTTTGGCCGGTGATTACAATGCTAAACACCAAGATTGGGGAAATCAATTAGCCAATCCAAGGGGGACCCAGCTATTCAATTGGCTGGGGTTCCACAGCATTGAGTGTAAAGTCGATCTGCTGGCTACTGACAGGCCTTCTTATCCTCGAAGTGGCTCTTATTTGGATCTATTACTTTTAGACTCAAGACTGAGACTGACCGACGACATTCTTCGACGGACGAAAAATTGTTTGACGACGGTTGAGTACGACAGTGACCACTGTGGACTTGCCGCCGTCATACTGCTTCCGAACGACCTTGTGGAACTGGAGGAGTACGTGCCGACGCACTCTTACAACTACGGTAAGACACGTTGGCCGCGCTTTTCCGGTGCCGTCTCAAGGGAACTTCGTTCGAACGGTATTGCGCCACCATGCAACAGGAATCTGTCGAACGTTGAGATCGATGGATACCTGCAACGTATGGAGGATGCAATCCGTAGTACAATGGACAGGACAATTCCTAAATATAGGCAACATGACTCTACGAACATGTACAGAAACGCGACAATAGACGCACTTTACAAACAAAAAAGTAGACTCCTGTCGAGACTCAAATTCTTGCACAGGAGGTTTACTGACCGACACGATTTGGAGATTAGAACTCTGAAGTCACAGATCAAAAATCTCCAACAGTTAATTAAAGAAAATTACAGAATATCTATATCTCTTTTCTGGAACAACAAAATTCGGGCTGTATAGTCCAACAACCCGAGTATGTTTCCGGAAATAAATAAAATCTTTAGGAGAAAAGATCAAAATGACCTTCAGAGTATTAAACTCCAAAGGACGACAGAGAACAAAGACTTACTTCTGACATTAGGAATAGATCCAGATGACGCCATTTTGGATGATGACCACTTTATAGTGGAAGATGCTCAAGAGAAGGTAGAGACTGTTGGTGCTGTTTTCGAGCGAGTATATAAGGTGAATGATTGCATTCGCCCGAATTACGACCTTGAGAACAGAGCCTTTGTCGGACACTTCTATCTTAGAGACGAGATCTCGCATTGGCGATCTGAGAATCCTGGTTTCACTAGGTTCAATGACGACCGACTTGCAAATGCAGTCATCGCCCAGCGAAACGGGGATAACACCCTGTTCGTTTCTAAGATGGACCTCGTGGACATCTTTCACAAAATAAAGAAAAAGAAGTCAGCAGGAGTCGACGGCATACCCAATGTTGTGCTGCGAAACCTCCCTTCGGAAGCGGTGGACATATACACCACGTTGTTCAACAATGCGCTGAATAATGCATACTATCCAGTGCGTTGGAAGACGGCAGTGGTCCATCCTCTCCTTAAAAAAGGTAAGGATGGTTCCAATCCAGCAAATCTCCGGTCAATTAGTCTTCTTCCGAGTATCAGCAAAGTATTCGAGAAAGTTCTCAATAGAGCTCTGTCAACATGGGCTGAGGACAAACATATTATTCCAGAAAATCAGTTCGGTTTCAAGGCGGGCCATGATACCACACATGCCGCGTCTAAACTAGTATCAGATATTCAATGGAACAAAGCTAAAAATCAGTGTACGGGTGCATGTCTGGTTGACTTGGAGAAGGCTTTCGATACCGTTTGGTTAGACGGTCTTTTTTATAAGTTAATCAGATATGGCATGAGTAAACCACTACTATATATTCTGAATGACATGCTTCATGGTAGAACGTTTGTTGTGAAAAGTTGCAATAGAACTTCTACCAGAACTTTTAAAATACAGAACGGTCTGCAACAAGGAGCGGTGAATTCTCCTATTCTATTTAGCATTTTCACCGGCGATCTAATTGGTTCTCTTCACCATGCTATAGCGTACGCCGACGACCTTATTGCGTACAGAACAGGTCCAAAGATCGAAGTCATCAGAATACTTTTGCAGCGTGACTTCGATAAGATCCAGCAATATTGCGATGACTGGAAGTTGAAAATCAACGTCCAGAAATCGGAAACAATTGTGTTTAGAACCTCGTTGGCTCGGGCCTCATGGGATACGAGAAAGAACTGGCGAAAGCTGGTGATCGTTGATCTACATGGCAACCCACTGCCAAACAAAGTAGTAGTCAAGTATCTCGGCATCTGGCTAGATCAGTATCTATATTTTAACAAACATATGGATGCAGCTCTGGCCAGGGCTAGAGGAGCTTTTGCTCTGACAAGGCGACTGTTTCACAGCAGTCAACTTGATAGCAGAGTGAAGGTGATTTGCTACATGGCCCTCATAAGGCCAATGATTGTCTATGGGTGCCCCGTGTGGTTCAATGTTACAGCGTCTCAAATGGAAAAGATTCGGGTGTTTGAGAGACAGTGTCTGCGTACCTGTCTTGGATTGCACAGAACACCAGAGTCGGAGTACAGAAAATATTATCCTAATGAGGTCCTTTACAACGGGGCTCAAATAAACAGGATCGACAACTTCATTATAAAACTGACTCGTGGTCATACTGCAAGAGCGATGACCTCGACCAATGGCCTGATTTTTGGGGCTTATTACCCCAACACTGAATATATGGAGAAAACGCGCTTCAGTGGATTTGTCCCACCGGAGGCTTTCCTCTATTTTGATATGGTAGGGCTGATTCAGGATAGATTGGCGGTTCCGCTAATCTACCACGTCTGCCGGAAGTCCGTGGAACGACGGCTCCTTTACAACCGAGACGTCACCGCAGTAGGCGGAGAAGCTGAAGAGCTCCTCCGGTTCAGTAGGGCGGTTTCAGATCGCGATCGTCGTGACGTTGTTAAAACGTCGAAAATGTTCTGGTGGTTGTCGGAGCAACAACATGAATTTGATATGGATAGCGAGTCGCCAATGGCTGGCTTACACATGTTTAGCGTGTAAGTCTTAGGGTATAGGGGGTGGGTACAGTGGCAAACAAAAAAATCACAAAAATCCAAAAAAAAAAAAAAATTACAAAATACAAAAAAAAAAAAAAAATACAAAATACAAAAAACCCAAAAAAAAATTACAAAATACAAAAAAAAAAAAAAAAAAAATACAAAATACAAAAAACCCAAAAAAAAATTTACAAAACACAAAAAAAAAGCTACTGTGGCTGCTCTAGTTTTAAGTAGATTTAAGTAGTTTTAATTAGTTTTAATTAGTTTTAAGAAAACACAAAAAAAATGATCTTTGGAACTAAGTTTTTTTTAAATTTTCTTAGTTTTAACTTGCTCTAGTTTTAGATTCATAAGTTATCATAAGGCCGAAAGGCATTAGTAGTAAGATATTGAATAATTTAGAGTACCCGCCTAGGGTCAGTAAGTTAATTAAGTTATTATATAAGCTAGTTTTACACATTTTCGTTAGCATGTAAGTAGATATAAGAAAAGATTAATAAAAATGAATTTAAAATGAAAATGAATGTCACACGCGCGACACGCCAGAGGCCCCGGTTCAAATCTCAGCCTCGGCAGTGTGCATTTTTATTTCAATTTAAATTAAATTCCAAAATCACCCATAGCGCAGCGGCGGCCACCTCAAACAAAACATAAACCCATTAAACACCCATTAAACACCCCATTAACATCCCATTAAATAAACACCGCGGTGACCTCAAACGAATTCAAGGGCACCATACCATCCAAAATTTTCCCACGCCGTGGTCACCCAATACCTACTCACACCATCATGTATACACACACACATCAACCAAAACACTCATAACACAAAGTAGCTAAAAGAAAAACATTGTTGATGTTTTTTTTCCTCACTCCCAGTAAAGTCATTATCATCATATTCGCCATCTTCTTAAACCCATTCCCATTCTGTAAGGCAATAACAAAAGAAGTTTACCTCCAGGCATCAAATATCATTCAAAATAAAACTCCTATTTCCTACTTTTTACAAGATTCAACCATACTGGAAAACATAAGAATCCCAACCAATTTATCCCAAATGTCCCCCCATACCACTCATATAGAAAAACTGGATTTAGATAGTTATAGTTTAAATGTTAAAGATCGATTAAAGAAAAACCATTCGTTATTCCATGTTACACATGAACATGCTCACATTTCTATTTCTATTATTTTCTTTCTTTGTGTAGCTCTAGCTTTCTATGTAATATTTAAAAAATGTATCAAAATAAAATGTACAATAAATAATAAGCCAACAGAAAATGTAAACGACCTCGAAGTAAATGTAACACCTGGCGTTGATGAAACAACCCATGTATAAAAAAAAAAAAAAAAAAAAAACCTTTAAATGTAAACAACAGCAATATTTTTTTCATTGCCAATAAAAGAACAAAAAGAAAACGAAAACAAGTAAATGTAAAAAGAAAAAAAATTTTACCCATAAGCACGTATTGTATAGATACCTACTCATTAAGCATTTAAAACGAAAAAAAAAAATTTTTATTACTTTTGACAAAATAAACTTTTAGATTGTCTGAATTCATGTTGCACACCCGTACCTATATGCCGAAAGACCTCACTCGTTGCCTCGTACGCCTTTCGTAATTTAAGGGGGGAGGACTGTTGTGCCCCACACATAGTTACTCAACTTACACCAAAAACCCAATTCTTAGGAATTGCCCCGTCGCTTCTTTAACGTAAGACATAGTTTCGATTTCGATAAGTGTGTCATGCATTGGTTATGTCACAACAATAACAATGCATGTCATGCGAACCGAAATACGTTATCAAAGAAAGCGACGAGGAACATACTGTTTAGTGTCACATTGCAGACCAAGCAATTGTGAGAAATAGCACACACATATGGTTTGCACATGGTGGTTGCAGTCTGTATGGCCCAGATTGCGTGGTTGATCTGGAACCAATAGTGACGATCATGGGTTATATAAGTACGGAGTGCGAAAGAATGACAGACACTCTTACTCTGACTCTGATTCTAAACGTAAACAGAAAAACGTTGTTTTTTTACTTGTGCTGTGCAAACTAACAGATGACGGAATGACGGCGAAAAAAAAGCAAGATGCCAACGTAGCAAAAAAAAATAATTCATCGTTCAGGCATCGTGAAATTACTGAAGCTAAGGGCCTGTTATAAGTTATGTAAATTTTTTTTTTAAGATTATTTCTGATTTGAACATTCCGCCCGCCTTGCATCCTCGCATGCAAAAAAAGTCAATGTTTAACAATTGGAAAATTTATGATGTTATGCAAGATCAAATTCAAAGTAAAATTATAATGCAAAAAAATATAAGTATACGTGATATAATTTCAATTCAGATGCATTTTAATATTACTTATTCTAGCAATGAATAAATGAAAATTAAGTTCACACCAAAGTTATACGTTGTACCTAGGATCGAAAAGATAAGTTTTTTAAAAGCAAATTACTTCAAGCCAAGGGTAAAATGCACAATTTGACGACAGAACGAGTGACAACTCCTTTTTGAGTTTTGACATCGACAACGCGGACTTTATCGTCGGGACCACGATAGACCTTTAAGACCCTACCAAGGCGCCACTCATTCGGAGGAAGTTGTTCATCTCTAAGAGCGACTTCCATGTCTCGTTTGGGATATTTCTATTTATATCGTTTGATGAGTTCTTTTAGATATTCTTCCTTCCAACGTGCACTGAACTGATGATGAATGATTTTAAGTGTGTTCCATCTACGTATCAAACTTATGTGTTTATGAGATTCGGGGGGCTCTGGAGGACCTTGCAAAGGACCACCTCTTAAAAAATGTCCTGGAGTTAAGGGAAGGAGATCATCGGGATCTTCACAAAGGCGAGATAAAGGCCGAGAATTTAGACACGACTCGATTCGAGCCAAAAGCGTTGAGAATTTTTCAAAAGTATACTTTGAATTTCCCGCAACTTTCTTAAAGTGAATTTTGAAACTTTTCACTCCTGCCTCCCACAACCCACCCATGTGAGGGGAGCCAGGAGAAATGAACTTCCAAACAATTTGGGAAAAGTTAAGTGATGAGCTATCAGGATAGCTAATAAGAGCCTTTTGAAAATCTGACATCAATAATTTCGATGCGCCGACAAAATTGGTCCCATTATCCGTATAGATCGTGGCCGGCAGCCCCCTGCGAGCAACAAAGCGATTGAAAGAGGCGAGAAAAGCAGCGGTGGATAAATCGCTCACGGCTTCTAAATGTATCGCTTTTGTCGCAAAATATACAAAAAGGCATGCATAACCTTTTTCCAACCGACATTTTCTTCCATAGTAATTTTTAATTACAAACGGACCAGCAAAATCTTTACCGGTATTGGTGAACGGTAAGCTCATAGTGGTTCGTTCAACAGGTAACGCACCCATTATTTGAGATTGAACGGATTTTTTATATAACGCACAAGGTTTACAGGATCGAATATATTTTTTGATTAGGGTTTTAAGTTTGGGTATCCAGTACTGTAGGCGAACTTGTCTGATCATTAGCTGGATTTCTCCATGTAAAGATAATTCATGGATATAAGCGATTAAAAGCGAAGAGATATAAGATTCATATGGCAAAAGAATAGGAAATCTTTCGCTATACGATAAGGTGGAAGATGCAAGTCTTCCATTCGACCGCATGATTTGGTTAGAATCTAGAAACGGATTAAGGGTTAAAAGGCTACTCTTTGGTCCTATCAAATTTTCATTTGCTAATGATTGATATTCTTTCGAAAAATATTGTCTTTGAGTGGATTTAATCAATATATTGTTGGTGAATTTGATTTCTTCATGGAGAAGAGTTTTGGAAGGATATTTGTTTCGCATGGAAGGTCTCCGAGCTGAGTTACAAAAACGGATTATGTAACTGATAACTCTTACAGCTTTATGCCAAGTAGAAAAACGACACACAACTTCGCTTTCAAATTCACTCGACAATATTAATGTTGGTTTTATATTCTGGAATGGTATTTTCGGGGGGTATAGATAATTCGGATGATGGCCACTTATCTTCCGCTTCTCGCAACCACCAGGGTCCATTCCACCAAAGAGGATTGACCTGTAATTCCGTGGGCGAAACACCACGGGTAGCTAAATCGGCAGGATTTTCGGGAGACGCGACATGATTCCACTTTATCTCGGGAACATTTGATAGGATTTCGGAAGTCCTGTTGGCCACATATGTTTTCCAAGTACTGGATGGTTTGTTTAGCCACGCTAAAACAATGGTTGAATCTGACCATAGGTAGATAGGAATATCTTTCAGAAATTTGAATTGGTTGAGGAGTGATCGGATCATTCGTGATAAAAGAACGGCCCCTTGGAGTTCTAATCGTGGAAGTGAGATTGTGTTGACAGGTGCAACTTTCGATTTTGCCCATAATAAGTTTGAGCTATAGTCGGAGGAATTGTGATGCACTCGTACATACACAGTGGCGGCATAAGCCTTTTCCGAGGCATCAGAAAACCCGTGTATCTGAAATACTTTCCACGGAGAAAATTCAATCCATCGGGGAATGGAAATTTTTTGAATGCGAATTCATCCAAAAAGGATTTCCACTTTTGTTCACAGAGACACGAATGTTTTCATCCCACCCAGTTTTGTCCTTCCAAATTTGTTGCATTAAAATTTTTGCTGTTATAATGATTGGGGCAAGCCAACCCGCTGGATCATATAATTTAGCAATCGTCGATAAAACTGATCGTTTAGTTATTGAAACCATTAAAAGATTTAAAGGATTTATGGAAAATGAAAAACTGTCAGAGGAGGCATTCCACTGAATACCCAGAGTTTTGGTAGAACTATCCTCTTCTATTTTCAAAAAATCTTTGTTCAGAAGATGTTCCTTGGGGATGTGGTCTAACAGCTCGGGATGATTAGCAGTCCATTTTCGGAAATTGAACCCTGCAGATTCAATTGCTGTTATAAGTTCAATTTGACTTCGTCGCGCGGTAGCAACATCATGAGCGCCCGAAAGAACTTCATCTACATAAAATTCCTCCTTTAAGATTTTTGAAGCACGAGGATATTCTTCGCTAACATCTGAAGCCAATTGATGTAAAGTACGTATAGCCAAATAGTGTGCACAATTTGCCCCAAAGGGAACAGTATTAAGTTGATAATCAATGACTTTCTGATCTGAACTAGGACGGAATAGAATGCGTTGAAACTGTGCATGCTCAGGATTAATATTTATTTGGCGATACATTTTTTCGATATCGCCATTAAATGCGTATCGATAAAACCGCCAGTTAAGGATCAAGAAAGTAATGTCACTTTGGAGAATCGGTCCCACATATAGAAGATCGTTCAGACTTTTCCCATTGGAAGAACTGCTTGACGCATTAAATACTACCCGCAATTTGGTAGTGGTACTTTGCGGTTTTAAAACAGCGTGGTGTGGGAGATAATATGATTCGACATTGTTGTCCTTGTATAATTCGTAGGGGGGAGTAGGCGTCATGTGTTTTAATGTTACATACTCCGCCAAAACCTAGTGATACTCCTCTCGGAGAGATGGTTTAGCCATCATTGATTTTTCGTTGCGAAGGTACTGTCTCATCGCATTGAAACGTGAATGACCTAATTGAGATTCGTTGGGAGGATTTTTAAACGGAAGCTTAACGACATATCGACCCGTTAATGGATCTCGAAAAGTCGTATAGTGATACAAATCCTCACAAAAATTATCGAAGGGAGCTAACATCGAAGTTTGAGGTATCTCCTCAAGCTTCCAAAATCTTTCAAGTTTTTGATCAATTGACAAATCATCGCATTGAGTCACAAAAGTTGAAAAGGTTGATACAATAGGAACATTATCATAAGGCCCTAGAAGAACCCAACCAAAAACGGTATTCTGTGCGAGAATACTACTCAAAACCTTTGGTTTCAAACCCTCTAAAATAATATGTGAATAAAGATCGGCTCCAATTAGCATATCGATAATTGAACTTTGATAAAAAAGCGGATCTGCCAAAGGAACATCGAAATTCAATTTGGTTTGACTAAGATCCTTTGAAATCACGGGCAAGTTACCAGTCAACTTCTTCAGAACTAGAGCTTGCACTTGTATTCCAAAATCTTTCACATGATTGGAACCAAGAGTAAAGGAGCAAAGTTGTGAAGAGGAGGCTGTTTCGGTTGCACCCATACCACATATTCGGGCTTGAGTCGATTGAGTTGGTAGACCGATCAATTTTTGAAAATGTTCGGATATGAACGACACTTCCGAACCTTGATCGATTAAAGCTTGAAGATTTAAGTCGATTCCACGATGTCGAATTTTAACTAGAGCAGTTGCTAACAAAACTTGCCTAAACCCTTTGGAAAACATAACATTATGATTGGTAGTTGGTGTGATGATCGCGTTTGTTTACTAAAGTTGATGAAGATGAAGAAGAAGCGACTGGAGAAGAAGATGAAGCAGAAGCAACGACTGGATATGAAGATGATGAGTCACGATTAGATAAAAATTCCACAGATTGATTTCTGGAGTTATAAGTTGGCGATACCTTTCGTTCAAAATGTAACAACGTATGATGTCTACCTTTGCACCGAAGACAAGTGCTCATACTTTGACATTGATTTGCATTATGAGTCATTGCAAGACAGTTGAAACAAAATTTATGTTTCCGAACTGTTTTATGCCTGTCATCGACGGACATTTTTAAAAATGTCGGGCAGAGTCGAAGTGGATGTTGTTCACTGCAAACTTGACACAAAGGTACGACTTTCATGTGAAAGTTTCGAACTGGCTTGTCTTTGGATTTGACATTAGTTGAAATTGATTTTATAACTTGTGATTTTGTTGTTTTGATAGTGTTCTGCTTCATTTCAGATACACTTTCGAGAATGCGATAGCGGTTCGATAAAAAGGTGTTTAATTGATCCCAAGTTCGAATATCAGTAGGATTTTTTAATGAACTTTCCCAAAGATTGAGAGTAGTGTCAGGAAGTCGAGAAGCACAAAGATAGATGATGATTGCATTCCAGGATTCGACATTGATATCATACGACTTAAGTTCAATTAAAGCATCATTAATATTGCTTGCAGCGACTTTATTTCCCTACTAGATTCTACAAGAATTGGTTGTTGATTCAATAGAATTTGGATTTGGTTATTAACCAAAAGCCTTTTGTTTTCGTATTGATCTTTCAACGCATTCCACGCAAGACTAAAATTCTGATCTGTTAACCCGAACTTATTTACGATAGCAAATGCTTGATCCTTTGTTTTTGCACGTAAATGAAATAATTTCTGCACATCACTTAACTTGGAATGATTAATGTACACCGCTGTGAACATATCTCTAAAGGATGGCCACTCTAAATAATTGCCATGGAATTCCTGAGTATCACAGGCGGGGACTTTAATGTTATGCGAACTTTTTTTATTTTGTGAAATACTTACGTTTACGTCTTGGTTTCTTATTGCGATAGGATCTAAAACTTGAGGAGCTAAAGACTTTAAAAAGTCAGAAATGGAACTCAGACATTCGAAAAAAGTGGAAGAGGAACTTTGATATTTAGATTTAATCTCACTGATGGAATCTCTTAATGACTCATCATCAGATTTCATACACTGAGTGTAAGTTAATTTCAATTCCCGCCACAAATCTAACAACTCAGTTCGATATGATTCCAACAAGGAAATCGTATGAGTGGCACCTGGTTTAGCCGCATGAAACTCGACCAACTGATCGGACGCGAAAATTAAATCGTCTAGTAAGCTCATTGTGTCGACAAAAAAAAATGATGCGCCTTTTACCACCAGATTGAAAATTGATATAAAAAAAAAGGAACGAAATGTAACTTTCCCACGTATAACGAATAATTAATTAAATTAATTAATTTGTGTTGAATGAAAGATATATACTTTTATATTTTAAAAACCAATTATTAGATACGTATATAATATATATATATGTATATAATATATAATGCACCAAAAATGAAATTATAAAACGTACCTTTTACAAAGAAATGTATAAAAAGGATTATTTCTTCTTGTTATGTTGACTACGATGATGGTGATGATGACTCCGATGTTGGTGTGGACTATGATGATGCTGATGATGACTCCGATGACGATGAGAACTGCGATGATGCTGATGATGATTCCGATGACGATGAGAACTGCGATGATGCTGATGATGATTCCGATGTTGGTGTGGACTACGATGATGCTGTGGTAGTGTCGATGATAATTTGGTACATTTGGTGCAGAACGGTGATTATATCTGCGCACGGTTAGCACTGCCGGAGCGCCGATGATGTTTGGCGCTTTACCGTGGATGTGCACAACGATGATTTGGATGTGCACAACGATGATTTGGATGTACACAACGATGATTTGGATGTGCACAACGATGATTTGGATGTGCACAACGATGATTTGGATGTGCACATAGATGATTTGGATGTGCACAACGATGATTTGGATGTGCACTGTGATGTGCTTTTCGTTTCCCAGCCGAGGTATGACTCACGGCTGTCCAGGGTCGGCGAATAAAAACACGAAAACTTCGCATAGAAGGTCAGAAACTCTTTATTCTTGCAAACTTCTCTTTTATAGCTTATAAACAATTATAATTTACAATATTTATTCTTATGCTTCAGCGTCGATAACAGGAACGCTCGTTGTCTCCTCAAGTTCGGCTATCAGCAATTCGGTGGGGTACCTATGGTAGAGAACGGGATTAGCGGTTGAGTATTATTATATGCCCTCCGGCAATGATCACAGGCGCTTTACTGTCCCTGTGCGGTAAGATCCCAACTTCCCCTCAGCGGGTCAGCGGTCGAGTATTATTATCTGCCCTCCGGCAGGTTAGGTTAGGTGGAAGTGGCTGTCAGTCAATGAGTACATTGCCTAACACACTTAGGCCGCAAGGGCCCATTGTGATACCACAGAGATCAGCAAGTTAATCACCTACTGATCTCAGAAACCCGATGTAAGATTAACGAGTTAATCACTCATTAATCTTCCATTACGGTGCTAGCCGGTTAATCACCTGCTAGTCGAACCACGTGGATCTTTTAATGTATTTTGAAAGACTTTTAGGGTCTATGTAAGCTAGGTCGCTAGTATCATCGAAGAAGAATTCACCGAGATGAGCCTTCCTCCTATGAAGCAGTGCAGGGCATGAACAAAGAAGGTGTTGAACGGTCTCTTCCTCCTCCTCGTCCATGCAGCTTCTGCAGAAATCATTGGAAAACACACCAAGTCTTTTGGCGTGTCTCCCTATTAGACAGTGTCCTGTAAGAACATCTATGGTAGAACCTAGACACAGACGGTTCAGGGCCAACAAACTCTTTGATCGTTTTGAGTCCACACACGGCCAAACTTTTTTGGTTGCAAGGCATGTATTACTCTCAGTCCATCTAGTGTTTGTTATCCTTGAAGCGTCCTGTCTAAGCAGGAGTTTACATGTAGCGATAGGTACACCTATGTTGTTCCATTCTGAGCGTAGGGAAGTGGTCGTGCCCTTTTTGGCTAGTTCGTCTGCCATACAGTTGCCTGGTATGTCCCTGTGCCCTGGCACCCACGTTGCCCTCCGGCAACGATCACAAGAACCCTTCGGCCCTGTGTGGAGATCCCAGCTTCCCCTCACGAGTTAGCGGTTGAGTATTATTCAATTCAATTCAATTCAATTCAAAGATTCATTTATTGCAAGTTAACATTACATTTACAAAAGTTTTTATGAATTTTTTAAGCATTGGCTTAGCCGTCAGCTCGACTGGTAACTTTAAAAATTTAATATAATTGAACAAGTTAGTGTACATTATGATAAAAGAAGTAGATACAAATATCTTTGCATATTATTTATTTGAAGGATAATGAGTTTTGAATTAAGAATATTCCGTTATTAGAAGCATTCGGTAGCGGTAACTATTTCGGGCAAATTTGACAAGTTTGATCCAATCTGATCCATTTAAAATTTCAATTGTTTCTCGGACTGAAAGGGTAGGTTTACCAAAGTATGTCCTTCTTTGTTCTTTGAAAATGGGACATACACTAATGAAATGAAAACAATCTTCTTTGGCTCTTAAATTGCACAAACTGCAAAATTGGTCAAAGCTTCCGTTGTATGGTGTTCCATTTAAATAGAGAAGTTCGCATCTTATTTTAAAGATCATTGAAATATCTTTGTAGCTATGAGAATCTTGAAAATAGTTCTTGCCACACAAGTTATAATCAAGCTGGCTATAAAGTATTCTGCTCTCCGATTGACATGCGTTTTCTATCATCTGATTTCGAGTAAAGTCTTCAAGTTTTTGGATGATTTCGTAAAATTTAACTTTCATCGCACCAATGTTGTTGGGGATCATCTGCACATTTTCACCGCAGAAAGCAGCAATATTTTCCCATGTCCTCAGCCACCAGTCCTTATTTCGAATTTCGTAACGCATCATTATTTTGCATAGGCGAGTTTCCTGGAGACCAAACACTTTAATTAAATAGTCGGCTTGTAACTTGAGAGTGAAAGTAAAAAGTTTTGGCAGTCCTGTTTCCAAGTATATTGAATAGTTTGGTGCGTTTAAGGGGATATTAAACATTTTCTTTAAGAAATTTCTTTGTAGCTTTTCAACTTCCTCGTATTCTTCCATTCCCCATACTTGTGCAGCATAACAAAGAGAAGATTTTACAATCGCATTAAAAATTTTATATTTTGTTGAAAGATTGATATGTTCGTTTGAAAAAATCTTCTTCCAAGTCAGATTAGTCAAGCTTTGTGAAGTTTTAGCTTTTTCTGCAAGGTGCTTTCTAAAATCCAGTGTTGGGTTGAGCAAAACTCCCAAATACTTGTATTCTTTCGATACATCTAAACGACATCCATTAAGCATCCAGTTGATTCTCACTTCACCTCGAGAGGAACGCGAGAAGACCATTACTTTTGATTTTTCATTGTTGATTACTAAACCCCATTTATGACAGTAGTCAGTTAAACGATTTATCATCAATTGAAGGATCTCTGGTGATTCGGATAGTAAGAGGAGATCATCGGCATAGAGCAATATATTTATTGTGATACCCGCGATTCGGACACCCCCTGGAATGTGCGCAGCTATATCATTTATAAAGAGAGCAAACAAGAGAGCACTGAGCAAGCATCCCTGTTTTACCCCCGTAAGTGACTTAAATGGATTTGAGTACGTTTTGCCATCCTAAACTGCTGCTTCGGTATCTGTGTACAAACACCTGATTATTTGTATAAATCTTGTTGAAACTCCAAGTTGAGAAAGCTTATAAAATAAAGCATTTCGATTCACCAAATCAAATGCAGCTTTAAAATCGACGAACAACGTGTATATTTTTTTATTTCTGGCTTGAAATGCTTTTATTATTGATGTTAAAGTAAATATGTGATCAACCGTCGAATAGTTTTTTCTAAAGCCTGCTTGTAGTTCCGTAAGAATATTGTTTGTATCAACCCAATCTTCAAGCCTGTTAACGAGAACACCACAAAATATCTTCGCAATAACATTCATGAAGGATATGCCTCGGTAGTTTTCGACTGCATTTAAATCACCTTTTTTATGGATGGGAAAAATCACAGATTTCTTGAATGAGGACGGTACATCACCATTTTCGAAGATCTTGTTAAAGAGTGTGAGTAGATGGTTGTAAAAAGTAGGAGAAGCATTTTTAAAAAACTCGTAGGATATCCCGTCTTCGCCTGGGGCCTTTCCGTCTCCGGCTCTTTGAAGGACGATTTGTATTTCATTTATTGATATAACTGAATCTAATATTTCATCACAAATGAGTGGCTCTGCGTACAAGAAAGTAGTAGATAAGTTGTTTTGAAGAAGGTTTTTGAAGTAATCAGAGAGATCATCTGCAGAAACACTTAATCCAATGGAGTTATGTGAACCGTTTATTTCTTTTGCTATTTTCCAAAACTGCTTTGTATTTTTGATTTGACTGAGGGATTGGGCTTGCATAGATTCAAAATTGATTTTCTTATTGAGACACATTTTCTTATAATTGGAATTAGCTTGAATGTACCATTTTCGAATTTCATCACATGAATATTTACGAAATGCTTTCAGTAGAGCAAATGATTTTTTCTTGCATTTAGACATTCTACATCAAACCATTTTTGAGTGAAAGAATTCCTCAGGTGATGATTTGGGCTGATTGAAGTATTTCTTATGCATTCTGTTAATTGGTTGGAGAGCGCGTCAGTTGATTGGTTAGGTGGAGGGGTGTGCAATAGGTAATTATCCAAGCGATGATGGTAGGTATTTAAATTTGTAGTTTTCCATTTTAGTCGGGGCATCAAGCTAAGAGATCTCTGTTGTGGTTCGAAGTGAGATTCCCATTCAACTACCAACGGCATATGATCAGAAAAATGTTTGCTCAAAATTTCAAATTTTCTTATAAGGCTAAGGCCACGCAGTCAGCGATAAGCGAGCGAGCGATTGAACGATCAGCGATTAAGCGACAAAGTCGAGCGACGAGTGGCCTTTTCGTGAGCGACATTTCTTTAGCGATTAGTTGTTAAAATGCCGTTGTCAAGAGCACTACTACACAGATCAAAATTTCTATATTTACTTTAACCATCTGTTGCTCTTGACGCTAAGCGATAAACTAAAAATTTGAACAAGTTTGGTGACAGAGCGACGTCGTTCAGTCGCTTAAAAAAATCGCTCATCGCTCGCTCAATGCATGGCCAGTTCAATGCAATTTCATTTGTTTTAATTTTTTCATGTCGTTCAGTCGCTCGCTCGCTCGCTTATCGCTGACTGCGTGGCCTCGGCCTAAGGTTGATCCAATCGCTATTTACCGTGCAGTAATCGATCACTGATTTGCCTTGACCACCAATAAAAGTAAAGTGACCTTCCGCGTCTCCTTCTGTGCATCCATTTAAAATAATACTGTCGTATATCTGTAGCATTTCTAATAATCTCATTCCATTTTGGTTGTAGATATTATCCTTTGATGTTCTATTATTTATATTTAAAATTGATGAGTTTGGTATAACCGTTTGAGTTGTAACTTGGTTAATACCTATTCTGGCATTAAAATCACCGACCAACATTACGTTTTTGCTTGAAAAATCAGACATTAAATTGCATAGTCTGTTAAAGTCTTCGGTCCAATTATTGCAATTTATATAGAAAGGAATAATAAACATATTAGGTTTCTCTAGAAGCTTTACGACGATGTTATTTTCGATTTCCACAAAATCATAGAGTTTCAGTTTTGCTGTTTGTATTCCATAAAGGCACCCACCGCTAGCACGTCCTCTTAAATATGTTTTAGTTGCAGGAATCCAAAAAAGTTTATATCCGTTAAAATATTTAGTAAATTTACTTGAATTTTCAATTGTAATGTGAGTTTCAAAAATAAAGAATATTTCGAACGATTTAATAAAATTAAAAAAGTCTATAAACATGATCTTATTGTTAAGCCCTGATACATTATATGACAATATTTTACAAACATTAATACAAAATGAGCTGACGGCGGCTACATCTCAGTTTCTCATACTACAACTACTACTACTACTATTTTGTAAAAGTGGCAGCTTTGGATGACGATCAATTGTTGTCGATCTAGTACTTTCAGTTGACAGGTTGATTTTTTTGACAGCATCAAAGTTAATGTCACCTAACATTTGTTGTAGCTCGTGTTCTCCATCGGTTTCAAGTGCCATTAGTGTTATAAATTAGATTATTATTATGATTTAAATAAAATGATTTATTTTCAACTATAATTGCGTTATTTTTAATTCGAACTATAATATTTGGTTTAAGGTTTCTTATTATTTTTCTGTAGTGAAGGAGTATTCGTTGCTTTGATTGCATTTTCTTTGAAAGATCACGTTGTAGAAACACACCTGTGTCTTTAAGTTTGTATGCATTTTTAAGCATTCTTAAAGTAAATTCGCTTGAGCCGGTGTTTACTTTCATTTTGGTTGCGGAGATATTTTCGCTTATTTTTACGGTGTCAGAAAACTGTTGTTCGTACTCATTACCAAGTAAAAGCCGAGTGACCGTTCGAATTCTTTCTTGTGGATCTGTATGAGGATCCTCCTTAGGAATTGAAATGATTATGTTTTTGCTTCTTAATTCTCGACTTTGAGCTTCAAGTTCTTCTTCCAATGAGTTACATCTCACTTCAAATTGCTTTATTTTAGTAGTCATTTTGCTTTCGCAAGAAGTTGATTTCATTGTTCAGCTTACTCAAGTCTTGCTTGGTGGCTAGGTTTGCAATTGCCAAAGCAAGCTCAGTTTGAAGAGAAGAATCAACAATTATTTTAATTTTTTGCAAATCGGAGTCAGACATGGACATGGTGGCGCGTTTTAAGATTTTATAACAATTTTGTGTATTTTCCTGATAACAATTTTCTTCTGGGGAAGTTTCGCCGATTTTTCGTTTTTCAGTCATGTGACGTCTGATTATAAGATAAATACTTATTACATGCAGAAAATTTGCTTGTTTTACCTTGATTTTGGCCGATTTATACAATAAACTTTATTTTAAATCAATTTAAGCACTTTTTCAATATGGAAACTGGAAATTTGAATATATTTTTAAATAATTTTGAAGAGCGATATCTAAGATCAACTTTACACTTTCACAGCAGAGTTGCCAGTCAGTATTATTGAGTATTATTATATGCCCTCCGGCAAAAGATCACAGGCGCTTAACTGATCCTGTGCGGTAAGGATCCCAACTTCCCCTCAGCGGGTCAGCGGTTGAGTATTATTACCTGCCCTCCGGCAACGATCACAAGAACCCTTCGGCCCTGTGTGGAGATCCCAGCTTTCCCTCTCGAGTCAGCGGTTGAGTATTATTATATGCCCTCCGGCAAAAGATCACAGGCGCTTAACTGTCCCTGTGCGGTAAGGATCCCAACTTCCCCTCAGCGGGTCAGCGGTTGAGTATTGTTATCTGCCCTCCGGCAACGATCACCAGAACCCTTTGGCCCTGTGTGGAAATATCTCTAACTTCGCTTCTGGTAGTTCGGCGGTGGTAGTTGCGGTAATGCTGGCTTCTGGTACTCGGGAACAATAGGGTGGTTCTTCGAGCGGTCTTGCTCTGGTTGCTAAGGCGTCGGAATCTGCGGGATAGACTTGTTTTAAATAATATAAATACAAGCTAAACAATATGCTCTAGGCAACGAGCAGCCAGCTGAAAAGAACGTTTTTCTTTTATTAATGACAGGTATTATTTAATGCCCCTGCCAGCAACGAAGGCCAAGACTTTTAGGTCTGACTGATCACAAGTATTTGGTACGGCCCTGTGTGGCACGAAATATTATTTGCAATTTAATATATTTTATAAGAATACTCACTCTACCAGGAGATGTGCACCGTTGCGCCGGTGCCGGCTGACTGCATTTTCTTAGCCCAGCTCGCCCTATTTATACTTCTCCGGCGTGCGCTTTTCCATACATTTTGTTGTTGCCTTCTATCATTTATTTTGTATTGCCTATGTCTCCACCGCTGCTGTGCTTATCCATAGCACACCCAATGTACTCTGTTGCTGAAGTCTACACTAAACACACGGTGGTCGTGTGCTGCTGTGCATTGGCCAGTGTGTCGTGTGGGTTGTATTCTACACTGTTGGAGAAACATATGTTCCATATTCTCCACGGCTGCACCTGGGCCTATGCTATTCATTTAGTGTAGCATACCCTGGGGGTGGGGTATGCGGTTTGTGCCTCGGATATTCTTTGTCGTGTAATTCCTGGTTGCGGCTTGTGCCTCAGATAGCATTTGGTGTTCATTTCCTGGTTCCGGTTCGTGCTTCTGGTATAGGTGTTTCGTAGTTCTTGCTACTGGATGGCGTGTGGTCATCGAGTTTCTAGCTCAAAGGCATTATAGAGTGGTGGTGGCGTAAGCATGTAGCGATGTATAAAATGCATCGTTACATACCACCCCCCTTTTGGAGGCGAGAACCTTCTCGTCTTAACCTCTTTATATATATATATATTATTTTTTCCTTCTCTTTTATACCTTTTTTTCTTTTTTTTTCTCTTTTATATATTTTTTTTTTATCTTTTTTTTTCCTTTTATATATTTTTTTGTATATTTTTCTCTTTTTTATATTTTTTTTGTTCTTTTTTTTTCTTCTTTTATAATTTTTTTTTGTATATTTTTTTTTTTTTTGTCTTTTTTTCGCATTTCTTTTTTTTAACAATCTTACTTATAGCCTAATGCAAACAAAAAAGAATTAATTAACTAAAAAAAAAGGCACTTCTTACAAAAAAGTTTATGGAAGGTGCTCCTTGCACAAAAAAAAAATGAATGGGAGGTGCTCCTTGCACACAAAAAAAAACTTCGGGTTGTCTTCCTGACGGATGTGTTCATGGGTCGAACTCGACCTCCTTCTTCCTTCCCATAGGTTCGTGGGTTAGTACGGCGAACCCACGTCGAACGATATTCACCACGATCTTTCCGTTCCTCCGTCTGAAGAAGAATCGTTGTCGTCGGCGGTGCGGATTATATAACGCGTGCTTGGTTACCTCGACCCCCTTAAAATGATCCGGTTTATTGGGAGTCGGCCGTCTCTGGGTTGACGGGCGTGTGGTAGGCACGGAGGGTTTCGGCGCGTTGTGGGTCACTGTGACCATAGCCGCGTCGCGAACTGATGGAAGCATGCTAGTGCTTGGTTGCTTAAGGCCGCGCATGGATTTTAGCAGCCTTGTCCGTAAATCCACAGCTCGGGTTGCTTTTATCTGTGCCGCCTTTGTGTCCGGTGCAGTGCCCTTCCTTCCCGCAGTTCCACGGCTGGTTGATGGCCTTACTGCGGCTGCCCTAGCCAGTTGCCTGACCTCTGGCTCCTTTGGGGTGCGCGCAATGCGCTTCTTCTGGGTTGTGGCGGTGCCGGCGGTTGTCTTGGCGCGGGGTTCGGGATGCGGTAATTTAGGTAGACAAATCGGTTGTCGTTGGCCGGGTTTTAAACGAGAGGACATCGTCCCTTGCCCTTTCCAGGGCTGCGCTATTTCTTTTTCCTTTTCGCAGGAATTCATGTTGGTCCTTTGGCGGTCACTGGCTGAATGGCAAATATCCACCTCAGCCCTTGCTTTTATACTGCATTCTGATGATGAGAACCTTTTGAGATCCTTTATGTTAGATCTTATAGTATTATTTTCTTGTTGAGCGGTATCCTGAGATTTCGTTTGTCCCAACTGGTACAACGTTTTTAATCTTTCGCTCCGGACGGCAGGCGTTGCGGTTACTCTATGCGTATCGCATGACAGCGCCAACACATTGTTTCCACCAAACAGTCGGTCTCTTGGTTCTTCAGAGCTAATGTCAGACCAAGGGATTTCAAGACCTCGCAAAGTCATACGGATATCAGCCTTGCGTAATAAATCTACACCGATGACCATGTCATACGCTAGATGGTGCATATACGTCACTTTTCCATGAATGTCTTGGTCGGCGATAGCCATCGTGAGTAAATAGTGCTCTCGGCTGACAACCACGTCTCCGTTGGCGAGGTAAGTGAGATGACGATAGTAGTGGGCGGGTATCTTCGCTCGGCGTAACAACCGACGCGTATTTTCATTAATAAATGACATGGTGGCTCCTGTATCTATCAAGGCCCTTACTGGTTGACCATGGACCTGTACCGTCACAACACAACGTGAATCAAACTCAGTTGATTTCGTTTCTGGCGGTGGCTGGTATTTCCTACAGCTGTCCTGCTGTTTCTGGTGTGTTCGGGTAAGCCGTCTATTCAGTCTTACTTGAGTCAGCGGGGTCGGCTTAGTTGTGGTTGTGGTCAAGGCGCTTGAATTAAGTGCTCTTGAATTTCCTGGTTTTCGGTACCAGATTTTTCGGGTTGAACAGCGGTTAACTTGACTGCTCATAACTGCGGCCCTGTGCGGATGACATCTACAGTCACTTTCCTCTCCGCGGTAGGAACAAAAGAGTCGGAAAGGCCTCGGGCAGTTGCTTTTGCTGTGTCCACGCTGCTTACAATTCCAGCAGTGCGTGGACCGGTCGTACTGGTTAGCGGGTAGTATCGGCCTATTGGCATTAGGGCGATCGAAATCGGGGCGTTGAACTGGGAACCCCGGGCGGTTGTCAGGTAGCGGGCGGTACGGCGGTGCATTGCGGTTCAGAGCTGG
Organism: Melanostoma mellinum; assembly: GCA_914767635.1. Taxonomy (NCBI): domain Eukaryota; kingdom Metazoa; phylum Arthropoda; class Insecta; order Diptera; family Syrphidae; genus Melanostoma; species Melanostoma mellinum. The sequence goes on from OU612060.1 coordinate 103,206,057, forward strand.
CGTAGGGCAATTTAACGCGTGGCGCGAGTTACGATCCTCCCCTTGGATATACTCGTACTCCTCTGCCAACTCTCTGTCATAAGCTCCTCGAGCGTTTTAAAATCGCGCCTCTCTATGTATAAATGGTACTCTGCACGCAAGCTGTCATAGATGCGATCAATATTGTCCATCAGTCTTATGCGAGGATGGCGGTGAATCAGGTATTGCGTGCCCCGGATAAAATCTTTTGCCTTCTCACGGGGGCCTTGCTTCCTCCGCATGATTTCGTGGTCTAACTTGCATAAGTAACGGGCGGGCAAAAAGTGTTCGAGAAAGGCGCTCCGAAATTCGCTCCACACTTTGACGCGGTCGCGGTTAATGCGATACCACTCTAGCGCAGTGCCACGTAAGAGCTCTGGCAATGCTTTAACTACGTCGTCTGGGCGCAGGTCGTAACACGTAGTCAATTCTTCGAGACGGTCTATGAATTCTGGGGCGTTACCAGGCGAGTCAAACTTCAGTCCCCATTTGCGCACTGTATTCATAACTTCAGCTTCGTAACTGAGCACAACTCTACCGGTGGTTCTCACCGTAGTTCTGTTGGCAGAGGGGGTAAGCCCACGTGTCGTACTCGCTTGGTCTGATAAGTTCTCTGCAGATATGCCACCTCTGGTTGCCTCGGTAATGCTGTTAGGCGTGTGCACGAGCGGCGGTGGCCTATACGACGGTACTTCAAACCGTAGTTCCGCATAGCCGGGCGCTCTCGTTGCTGGTTCGGTTCCGGTTTCTATAGCTGGTGCGTTGTCGTACTCTCTGGCGGTAACGACCTTCTCCAAGTCTTCACAAAGATTTTGCATCGACTTTCTCATTCTGGCCTCTTTAATATGAGCGCTGAATCTAGTTCTAAGAACGGCTATCGATCCTTCAGTATCGAGTCCTAGTTGACTCATTCGTGTTTTAAGCTCTTCCTTACTGAGCAAATGAATTGCTCCGATGCTCACGTAAACATCGAAGCTTTCTTCGGAGTCTGACATTATTGGCTTGTTTCGTTTATAGTTCGCTAAAGAGTTTCTGTTCCTCGTGGAATGGACCTATAGTCCCTGCTCGGGCGCCAAATTGTGATGTGCTTTTCGTTTAACAGCCGAGGTATGACTCACGGCTGTCCAGGGTCGGCGAATAAAAACACGAAAACTTCGCATAGAAGGTCAGAAACTCTTTATCCTTGCAAACTTTTATAGCTTATAAACAATTATAATTTACAATATTTATTCTTATGCTTCAGCGTCGATAACAGGAACGCTCGTTGTCTCCTCAAGTTCGGCTATCAGCAATTCGGTGGGGTACCTATGGTAGAGAACGGGATTAGCGGTTGAGTATTATTATATGCCCTCCGGCAATGATCACAGGCGCTTTACTGTCCCTGTGCGGTAAGATCCCAACTTCCCCTCAGCGGGTCAGCGGTCGAGTATTATTATCTGCCCTCCGGCAACGATCACAAGAACCCTTCGGCCCTGTGTGGAGATCCCAGCTTCCTCTCACGAGTTAGCGGTTGAGTATTATATGCCCTCCGGCAAAAGATCACAGCCGCTTAACTGACCCTGTGCGGTAAGGATCCCAACTTCCCCTCAGCGGGTCAGCGGTCGAGTATTATTACCTGCCCTCCGGCAACGATCACAAGAACCCTTCGGCCCTGTGTGGAGATCCCAGCTTTCCCTCTCGAGTCAGCGGTAGAGTATTATTATATGCCCTCCGGCAAAAGATCACAGGCGCTTAACTGTCCCTGTGCGGTAAGGATCCCAACTTCCCCTCAGCGGGTCAGCGGTTGAGTATTATTACCTGCCCTCCGGCAACGATCACAAGAACCCTTCGGCCCTGTGTGGAGATCCCAGCTTCCTCTCACGAGTTAGCGGTTGAGTATTATTATATGCCCTCCGGCAAAAAATCACAGCCGCTTAACTGACCCTGTGCGGTAAGGATCCCAACTTCCCCTCAGCGGGTCAGCGGTTGAGTATTATTACCTGCCCTCCGGCAACGATCACAAGAACCCTTCGGCCCTGTGTGGAGATCCCAGCTTTCCCTCTCGAGTCAGCGGTAGAGTATTATTATATGCCCTCCGGCAAAAGATCACAGGCGCTTAACTGTCCCTGTGCGGTAAGGATCCCAACTTCCCCTCAGCGGGTCAGCGGTTGAGTATTGTTATCTGCCCTCCGGCAACGATCACCAGAACCCTTTGGCCCTGTGTGGAAATATCTCTAACTTTGCTTCTGGTAGTTCGGCGGTGGTAGTTGCGGTAATGCTGGCTTCTGGTACTCGGGAACAATAGGGTGGTTCTCCGAGCGGTCTTGCTCTGGTTGCTAAGTCGTCGGAATCTGCGGGATAGACTTGTTTTAAATAATATAAATACAAGCTAAACAATATGCTCTAGGCAACGAGCAGCCAGCTGAAAAGAACGTTTTTCTTTTATTAATGACAGGTATTATTTAATGCCCCTGCCAGCAACGAAGGCCAAGACTTTTAGGTCTGACTGATCACAAGTATTTGGTACGGCCCTGTGTGGCACGAAATATTATTTGCAATTTAATATATTTTATAAGAATACTCACTCTACCAGGAGATGTGCACCGTTGCGCCGGTGCCGGCTGACTGCATTTTCTTAGCCCAGCTCGCCCTATTTATACTTCTCCGGCGTGCGCTTTTCCATACATTTTGTTGTTGCCTTCTATCATTTATTTTGTATTGCCTATGTCTCCACCGCTGCTGTGCTTATCCATAGCACACCCAATGTACTCTGTTGCTGAAGTCTACACTAAACACACGGTGGTCGTGTGCTGCTGTGCATTGGCCAGTGTGTCGTGTGGGTTGTATTCTACACTGTTGGAGAAACATATGTTCCATATTCTCCACGGCTGCACCTGGGCCTATGCTATTCATTTAGTGTAGCATACCCTGGGGGTGGGGTATGCGGTTTGTGCCTCGGATATTCTTTGTCGTGTAATTCCTGGTTCCGGCTTGTGCCTCAGATAGCATTTGGTGTTCATTTCCTGGTTCCGGTTCGTGCTTCTGGTATGTTGTAGTTTCGTAGTTCTTGCTACTGGATGGCGTGTGGTCATCGAGTTTCTAGCTCAAAGGCATTATAGAGTGGTGGTGGCGTAAGCATGTAGCGATGTATAAAATGCATCGTTACATACCACCCCCCTTTTGGAGGCGAGAACCTTCTCGTCTTAACCTCTTTATATATATATATATTATTTTTTCCTTCTCTTTTATACCTTTTTTTCTTTTTTTTTCTCTTTTATATATTTTTTTTTTATCTTTTTTTTTCCTTTTATATATTTTTTTGTATATTTTTCTCTTTTTTATATTTTTTTTGTTCTTTTTTTTTCTTCTTTTATAATTTTTTTTTGTATATTTTTTTTTTTTTTTGTCTTTTTTTCGCATTTCTTTTTTTTAACAATCTTACTTATAGCCTAATGCAAACAAAAAAGAATTAATTAACTAAAAAAAAAAGGCACTTCTTACAAAAAAGTTTATGGAAGGTGCTCCTTCCACAAAAAAAAAATGAATGGGAGGTGCTCCTTGCACACAAAAAAAAACTTCGGGTTGTCTTCCTGACGGATGTGTTCATGGGTCGAACTCGACCTCCTTCTTCCTTCCCATAGGTTCGTGGGTTAGTACGGCGAACCCACGTCGAACGATATTCACCACGATCTTTCCGTTCCTCCGTCTGAAGAAGAATCGTTGTCGTCAGCGGTGCGGATTATATAACGCGTGCTTGGTTACCTCGACCCCCTTAAAATGATCCGGTTTATTGGGAGTCGGCCGTCTCTGGGTTGACGGGCGTGTGGTAGGCACGGAGGGTTTCGGCGCGTTGTGGGTCACTGTGACCATAGCCGCATCGCGAACTGATGGAAGCATGCTAGTGCTTGGTTGCTTAAGGCCGCGCATGGATTTTAGCAGCCTTGTCCGTAAATCCACAGCTCGGGTTGCTTTTATCTGTGCCGCCTTTGTGTCCGGTGCAGTGCCCTTCCTTCCCGCAGTTCCACGGCTGGTTGATGGCCTTACTGCGGCTGCCCTAGCCAGTTGCCTGACCTCTGGCTCCTTTGGGGTGCGCGCAATGCGCTTCTTCTGGGTTGTGGCGGTGCCGGCGGTTGTCTTGGCGCGGGGTTCGGGATGCGGTAATTTAGGTAGACAAATCGGTTGTCGTTGGCCGGGTTTTAAACGAGAGGACATCGTCCCTTGCCCTTTCCAGGGCTGCGCTATTTCTTTTTCCTTTTCGCAGGAATTCATGTTGGTCCTTTGGCGGTCACTGGCTGAATGGCAAATATCCACCTCAGCCCTTGCTTTTATACTGCATTCTGATGATGAGAACCTTTTGAGATCCTTTATGTTAGATCTTATAGTATTATTTTCTTGTTGAGCGGTATCCTGAGATTTCGTTTGTCCCAACTGGTACAACGTTTTTAATCTTTCGCTCCGGACGGCAGGCGTTGCGGTTACTCTATGCGTATCGCATGACAGCGCCAACACATTGTTTCCACCAAACAGTCGGTCTCTTGGTTCTTCAGAGCTAATGTCAGACCAAGGGATTTCAAGACCTCGCAAAGTCATACGGATATCAGCCTTGCGTAATAAATCTACACCGATGACCATGTCATACGCTAGATGGTGCATATACGTCACTTTTCCATGAATGTCTTGGTCGGCGATAGCCATCGTGAGTAAATAGTGCTCTCGGCTGACAACCACGTCTCCGTTGGCGAGGTAAGTGAGATGACGATAGTAGTGGGCGGGTATCTTCGCTCGGCGTAACAACCGACGCGTATTTTCATTAATAAATGACATGGTGGCTCCTGTATCTATCAAGGCCCTTACTGGTTGACCATGGACCTGTACCGTCACAACACAACGTGAGTCAAACTCAGTTGATTTCGTTTCTGGCGGTGGCTGGTATTTCCTACAGCTGTCCTGCTGTTTCTGGTGTGTTCGGGTAAGCCGTCTATTCAGTCTTACTTGAGTCAGCGGGGTCGGCTTAGTTGTGGTTGTGGTCAAGGCGCTTGAATTAAGTGCTCTTGAATTTCCTGGTTTTCGGTACCAGATTTTTCGGGTTGAACAGCGGTTAACTTGACTGCTCATAACTGCGGCCCTGTGCGGATGACATCTACAGTCACTTTCCTCTCCGCGGTAGGAACAAAAGAGTCGGAAAGGCCTCGGGCAGTTGCTTTTGCTGTGTCCACGCTGCTTACAATTCCAGCAGTGCGTGGACCGGTCGTACTGGTTAGCGGGTAGTATCGGCCTATTGGCATTAGGGCGATCGAAATCGGGGCGTTGAACTGGGAACCCCGGGCGGTTGTCAGGTAGCGGGCGGTACGGCGGTGCATTGCGGTTCAGAGCTGGCGTAGGGCAATTTAACGCGTGGCGCGAGTTACGATCCTCCCCTTGGATATACTCGTACTCCTCTGCCAACTCTCTGTCATAAGCTCCTCGAGCGTTTTAAAATCGCGCCTCTCTATGTATAAATGGTACTCTGCACGCAAGCTGTCATAGATGCGATCAATATTGTCCATCAGTCTTATGCGAGGATGGCGGTGAATCAGGTATTGCGTGCCCCGGATAAAATCTTTTGCCTTCTCACGGGGGCCTTGCTTCCTCCGCATGATTTCGTGGTCTAACTTGCATAAGTAACGGGCGGGCAAAAAGTGTTCGAGAAAGGCGCTCCGAAATTCGCTCCACACTTTGACGCGGTCGCGGTTAATGCGATACCACTCTAGCGCAGTGCCACGTAAGAGCTCTGGCAATGCTTTAACTACGTCGTCTGGGCGCAGGTCGTAACACGTAGTCAATTCTTCGAGACGGTCTATGAATTCTGGGGCGTTACCAGGCGAGTCAAACTTCAGTCCCCATTTGCGCACTGTATTCATAACTTCAGCTTCGTAACTGAGCACAACTCTACCGGTGGTTCTCACCGTAGTTCTGTTGGCAGAGGGGGTAAGCCCACGTGTCGTACTCGCTTGGTCTGATAAGTTCTCTGCAGATATGCCACCTCTGGTTGCCTCGGTAATGCTGTTAGGCGTGTGCACGAGCGGCGGTGGCCTATACGACGGTACTTCAAACCGTAGTTCCGCATAGCCGGGCGCTCTCGTTGCTGGTTCGGTTCCGGTTTCTATAGCTGGTGCGTTGTCGTACTCTCTGGCGGTAACGACCTTCTCCAAGTCTTCACAAAGATTTTGCATCGACTTTCTCATTCTGGCCTCTTTAATATGAGCGCTGAATCTAGTTCTAAGAACGGCTATCGATCCTTCAGTATCGAGTCCTAGTTGACTCATTCGTGTTTTAAGCTCTTCCTTACTGAGCAAATGAATTGCTCCGATGCTCACGTAAACATCGAAGCTTTCTTCGGAGTCTGACATTATTGGCTTGTTTCGTTTATAGTTCGCTAAAGAGTTTCTGTTCCTCGTGGAATGGACCTATAGTCCCTGCTCGGGCGCCAAATTGTGATGTGCTTTTCGTTTAACAGCCGAGGTATGACTCACGGCTGTCCAGGGTCGGCGATTAAAAACACGAAAACTTCGCATAGAAGGTCAGAAACTCTTTATCCTTGCCAACTTTTATAGCTTATAAACAATTATAATTTACAATATTTATTCTTATGCTTCAGCGTCGATAACAGGAACGCTCGTTGTCTCCTCAAGTTCGGCTATCAGCAATTCGGTGGGGTACCTATGGTAGAGAACGGGATTAGCGGTTGAGTATTATTATATGCCCTCCGGCAATGATCACAGGCGCTTTACTGTCCCTGTGCGGTAAGATCCCAACTTCCCCTCAGCGGGTCAGCGGTCGAGTATTATTATCTGCCCTCCGGCAACGATCACAAGAACCCTTCGGCCCTGTGTGGAGATCCCAGCTTCCTCTCACGAGTTAGCGGTTGAGTATTATTATATGCCCTCCGGCAAAAGATCACAGCCGCTTAACTGACCCTGTGCGGTAAGGATCCCAACTTCCCCTCAGCGGGTCAGCGGTTGAGTATTATTACCTGCCCTCCGGCAACGATCACAAGAACCCTTCGGCCCTGTGTGGAGATCCCAGCTTTCCCTCTCGAGTCAGCGGTAGAGTATTATTATATGCCCTCCGGCAAAAGATCACAGGCGCTTAACTGTCCCTGTGCGGTAAGGATCCCAACTTCCCCTCAGCGGGTCAGCGGTTGAGTATTGTTATCTGCCCTCCGGCAACGATCACCAGAACCCTTTGGCCCTGTGTGGAAATATCTCTAACTTTGCTTCTGGTAGTTCGGCGGTGGTAGTTGCGGTAATGCTGGCTTCTGGTACTCGGGAACAATAGGGTGGTTCTCCGAGCGGTCTTGCTCTGGTTGCTAAGTCGTCGGAATCTGCGGGATAGACTTGTTTTAAATAATATAAATACAAGCTAAACAATATGCTCTAGGCAACGAGCAGCCAGCTGAAAAGAACGTTTTTCTTTTATTAATGACAGGTATTATTTAATGCCCCTGCCAGCAACGAAGGCCAAGACTTTTAGGTCTGACTGATCACAAGTATTTGGTACGGCCCTGTGTGGCACGAAATATTATTTGCAATTTAATATATTTTATAAGAATACTCACTCTACCAGGAGATGTGCACCGTTGCGCCGGTGCCGGCTGACTGCATTTTCTTAGCCCAGCTCGCCCTATTTATACTTCTCCGGCGTGCGCTTTTCCATACATTTTGTTGTTGCCTTCTATCATTTATTTTGTATTGCCTATGTCTCCACCGCTGCTGTGCTTATCCATAGCACACCCAATGTACTCTGTTGCTGAAGTCTACACTAAACACACGGTGGTCGTGTGCTGCTGTGCATTGGCCAGTGTGTCGTGTGGGTTGTATTCTACACTGTTGTAGAAACATATGTTCCATATTCTCCACGGCTGCACCTGGGCCTATGCTATTCATTTAGTGTAGCATACCCTGGGGGTGGGTATGCGGTTTGTGCCTCGGATATTCTTTGTCGTGTAATCCCTGGTTCCGGCTTGTGCCTCAGATAGCATTTGGTGTTCATTTCCTGGTTCCGGTTCGTGCTTCTGGTATAGGTGTTTCGTAGTTCTTGCTACTAGATGGCGTGTGGTCATCGAGTTTCTAGCTCAAAGGCATTATAGAGTGGTGGTGGCGTAAGCATGTAGCGATGTATAAAATGCATCGTTACAGCACAACGATGATTGTCTGGCGCGACTACGATGATGATATCTTTGGTGCTTTAGAATGGCTGTGCAGAACGATGATTATGTCTGCGCCCGGTAAGCACTACGATGATGATATTTGCAGGAGCGCCGATAATATTTGGCGTTTTACAGTGGCTGTGCAGAACGATGGTTATGTCTGCGCACATGCATCCAAGAAAGTACAATTTCGCCACACTTCCACGATGATTTTCCTCGAAATATTTCTTGAGGCGGTAAGGAACCTCTTTTCCACTTTTAAAAAACGTTGAAAGGCACTCTTTCCTGGTCTGATGCCAAAGAAAACTCTTGATTTCAATCCGTATCCGTCTCGATTGGACCATGTGCAAATTCCCCAATGGAATTTGGTAGAAGAAAAGATGAGATGATGTCACGATGATTTTTGCTGATACTTTCTTTATTGAGTCCGGTTTGGTTACATTTGTTGTTTCTTTTTCGTTGACTTTTTATTTGCTTAATAAGTTGATATATTTTCCTTGTTTGTTTAAGTTACTTTACTTTAAGATTATTTTAAGTTTTTCATAAAAAGCAGAAGGCGACTTGAATAGTTGATGGCTGCCAAAAGAATAATCGAAGTAGCCACAGCGATGCAATGCGATGACGGAATGACGGCGAAAAAAAAGCAAGATGCCAACGTAGCAAAAAAAAATAATTCATCGTTCAGTCATCGTGAGATTGCTGAAGCTAAGGGCCTGTTATAAGTTTTTTTTTAAGATTATTTCTGATTTGAACAGACATGGTGGGTATTTTGCCACTAACTTTATCTGGCAATAGGTACATATTAACATTCCAAGATGACCTGACTAAGTACATGGCTTGCGTGGCGATCCCGGATGCAGAGGCATCTACAGTGGCCAGAGCTTTCTATTCGGAAATAATTTCACGTTTTCGTATACCCAAAATGCTCGTTACGGATAATGGCTCTAACTTTACTTCCAGATTGTTTTCTGAAACATGTAAACTGTTGGGAGTTAAGAAAATCCATATAACCGCCTGCCACCCACAGGCCAACGGTTCGTTAGAATGGAGTCACAGACCCTTAGCGGAATATCTAAGGAGTTTCGTTGACAATGACGACCGAAATTGGGATCAATGGCGTAGTCAGGCCATGCATGTACATAACAATACGCAGCATTCTTCCACTAAATTGACACCATTGAACAGTCTTTACGGCTTTGAGTTCGAAATGCCTACAAACTTGAAAAAAAAGCCCGCTCCTTTATATAATACCGAAGACTATCCGCAACAGCTGCGATTTCAAATTCAGAAATCGCATGAAATAGCTAGAAAAAACTAGGACAATGCTAACCTTATGTCTAAAAAGTTTTACGATCGGCAGGTTAACTCCGCATCATTTGCTCCAGGGCAAAAGATATTATTGGAAAACCCGGCCCGTAAAAACAAGTTTTCTTCAATTTGGTTGGGACCATATGAGGTGTTTTCTGTCGGCGGAGAGGTGAATACCCACATAAGAGTAGGAAAACATACAAAAAGAGTTCATAACAACCAACTGAAATTATTCCATTCATAAGCACTAATTAACCTTAACTTAATTGTTTTCAGGCTTCACGGATGCTAAGACCTTTTGAAAATATATATATATTGTTGCGGATTCGCGGATTTTAGAATTCCCGAAGAATGGATGGAAGAATAAATCAACGATTTAAAATAAAAAGAAAACGAGGTGAGCTTGTTAAGAAACTTTTAATCAATCAAATCCAATTCTACAATGACAGATGTCAATCGCTACCAGATGGGGTCTCTTGTTCAGACGTCTAGCCGTCAGTTCGTACTTCCGTGAGAGGTTCAACTTCAATGAATGCATTCAGGGATTCGTAACACTCCCCCCTTCTTGGACTGGAGCTTCCCGGAACGTAAGCCTATTTTCGGGAGGCCAAGCACTTAAGTTATTGCCTCGATAGCTGGTGACCCGATCAATGTGTACAATTTTAAATTTTGATCGAGGTGTCTTCTGGATCTTTATGGTGACGTCTGATATAATTTCTATTACGCGATAGGGTCCATCCCAATCTGATTGAAGCTTAGGGCAAACTCGAACTCTTCGTTGAGGATTGTGGAACCACACAAAGCTTCCAATCTAAAATTTAGAAAAGTTAGCTTTGACATCATACCTGCTTTTCATTTTCTGAGCAGAACGCAGAAGTTCAATTCTAGCTTTGTTATGAATTTCTCGGAGCTGGTCCTGAAGCTGTTGGGCGAATCCCCGATATGACTTGGGATCGCTGTTTGGAACCGTTTCGAAATACAAATCTTGAGGTAGTCTCATTTCACGTCCATACAACATCGTAAATGGCGTTTCTTTGATGGATTCTTGAGTTGAAGAACGATATGCCATTGCAAATAGTGGGAGAAGATCATCCCAGTCATCCTGCTTATCGCTGACGAATTTCGAGAGATAGTGAAGTATCGTCCTGTTCATTCGCTCCACAAGACCGTCCGACTGAGGGTGAAGCGGTGTTGTCCTGGTTTTGCGAATACCCATAATTTCCATAACACTTTTGAAAACCTCGGACTCAAAGTTGCGTCCTTGATCCGAATGCAATTCGGTCGGGACGCCATAACGACAGAAGACTTCATTAACTAAGGTCCTAGCCACCGTATCCGTTGTTTGGTCGACGAGAGGGAACACTTCAAGCCACTTGGAAAAGTAATCCATTAGCACCAACACATACCTATTTCCTCGTTTAGTTGAAGGTAAAGGTCCCAAAATGTCAATGGCTACGCGTTGAAATGGTTCACCGGTCAAATAAAGTTGTAAATTACCTTGTGTTCTTCTTTGAGGCCCACGCTTTGCAGCACAGATGTCACATTCAGAGCAATAGCGCTCAACTTCCTGTCTTGCTCCCACCCAATAAAACCGGGATCTTATCTTTGAAAAGGTTTTGTTGAATCCAAAGTGACCTCCGGACACGGTGTCATGATACAGCTTAATTATTTCGCAAAACAGTGATCTCGGGATGATTGGCAGCAAGCGTGGTGGTTGTTGTTGTGATGTTGGCACCCACTTTTTGCACAAAATGCCGTTTTGTTCCTTAAGACACGTAAACTGTGCCCAGTAGACCTTGAGCTCGCTACTCTGGCTAGAAATTTCATTCCATAAAGGACGTCTTCCTTCCTTTAGCCAACTGCTTACTTCAGCAAGAACTGCATCTGTCTCTTGTGCACGTCGAAGTTTGTCAAGATCAATGTCACTAGAAACTATTCGAATGGCATGAACTGCAAGGTTATCTTCTACTTGAAATCGTCTTTCCTTGACATCGCAATGATTGCAGATCTCATTCGCACATGGTCGGCGTGAAAGAGCGTCGGCATTAAGGTGTTTTTTTCCTGCTCGATGTTGCACTTGAAAATTATATTGCTGAAGGCGTTCCATCCACCGTGCAAGTTGACCTTCAAGATTTTTAAACGACAACAGCCAATTCAATGCTGCGTGATCAGTGCGAACTAAAAACTCTCTACCGTACAGATACACATGGAAGTGCTCAATAGCTTTAACCAACGCCAGAAGCTCCTTACGTGTGGTGCAGTAATTGCGTTCAGATTTATTGAGAGACCGGCTGTAATATGCAATAACTCTTTCAGTTCCCCCCTGCTGCTGTGAGAGTACAGCTCCCAGACCATATTCACATGCATCGGTGTCGAGTATGAGTTCCCCTTCCACCTGGAGATGTCCCAATATTGGAAAAGAAGTTAAAGCCTCTTTCAGATCATTGAAAGCACTGGCACATTGTTCAGACCACTTAAATTGCATGCTCTTTTCCGTAAGCTGATGAAGAGGACGAGCGATGGCAGCGAATCGTGGTACAAATTGCCGATAGTAAGTACAAAGTCCAACGAAGCTTCGTAAATCTGTCAAATTCACGGGAGTAGGCCAGTTACGAACAGCATCAATTTTCGAAGGGTCTGGAGAGAGCCCTCTCTTACTAAGCACATGGCCCAAAAACTTGACTTCGTGACGGAAGAGGCTGCACTTGGAAGAGTTCAATTTTAAACCAGAATCCCTTAAGCGGCTGAAAACAGAACGTAAATTGATTAACATTTGATGGAACGTCTTACCATGCACGAGTATGTCATCCAAGTAAGGAAGGCAAACTTCTAATGGAAGTCCTCTAAGCACATTAGACATAAGACGTTCGAAAGTTGCTGGCGCGTTCGTCAAACCAAAACTCATAACAATAAACTGCCACAAGCCATCTCTAGTCGCAAATGCAGTTTTATCTCTGTCATCTGGATGAACTTCAACCTGCCAGTATCCTGACTGACAGTCAAGGGTGGAGAACCACTCTGACCCTGATACCGAATCTAAAGTGTCGTCTATCCTGGGCAACGGAAATGAATCCTTGATGGTAACGGAGTTCAAAAGACGATAATTGACACAAAATCGCGTTGATCCATCCTTTTTCTTGACCATTACGATCGGTGATGCCCACGGACTGGTACTTGGTTCGATGATACCCCTTCGTAGCATGTCATCGATTATTTCTCTTGATTCTTCCTGCTTGGCCATGGGAAGCCGACGTGGGGCTTGCTTAATAGGCTTGGATGATCCAACATCAATTCGGTGCTGCACAACTTTCGTTCTTCCCAAATCATCTGGGCCAGAAGAAAAAATGTCTTTAAATTCCCAGAGAAGTTCTTTCGCGGATAACTGTTGTGCTAGTTCGAGATGCTCCACTGATCTATTAAAAAATTCGATGAGACAAGTTGACAGAAGACCACCGGTGGTTGACGTCGATTCCAAACATTCAGCTTCTTCGAACTGTGCAACAGGTGTGTCACTTGGTAAAGTCACAGAATGATCCGCCACATTTACGACTCGTACGAACACAACTCCATCACAATTCCTATTTACCGATTTTCCAATTAACAATCCTTTCGGTAGCTGCATTCCCATTGGAGATACCACTCCTTCAGAAAGATTGTTGTCGATGGGAACAGCTGTAGAGACCATCGTTTCTGCACGAGGAGGTATGACAAAATCACTAACAGCTCTCAAACATGCCACTCTTGGTCTTTCATCTAAAGGTGTTTCACCAGAACGGTTTGTGTCACTCTCACTCGTCATCGAAATTTGGCATCCACCAACAGTGAATTTTTGAGACGAAAAATTCAAAACTCCTTTTGTGGCTTGCAGAACGTCCACACCTAGAATTCCTTCGCAACCAATGGGTAAGGAATAATCGAACACCAACAATTTTACACGGCGTTTAAATCTCCCGATTGTAATGTCTGTACGCCAAAAATGAGAACTTTGAAATGAGCTTCCACATAGTGTTTGTAAACAAACGTTGCTAGGCACGAGATGAGCATTGGGAGGAATAATAGATCGACTCACCAACGTCACTGAAGAGCCGGTATCGACGAGCATTTTACAAGGCACTTTGCCAATTTCAACGGGGACTATAAACCCGCTGTGAAGTTTCTGAGAATAAATATTGCAGATTTGGGGTCGAGGAGACGACATCAGTGTTGACCCCGTACCACTGACTGCTGGTCGTTTCCCGACACATAGCTTGCTTCATTGTTGATTTCAATTGTTCGAGTCTGATGAACAGGGTTTGTTGCTAGACGAGCAGCTTCAACGGTGATAGCTTTTGAAAGTGCTTCGGTAAAGGTCTTGGGATCCGCAAGTCTTACAAGCTCTTGAACATTGCGATCGAGAATTCCGTCGAGAAATTGCATTATGGCAATTCGCTCTTGTGCGTTGGATGGGCAATCGCTAAAAACAATACGTGTAAGTCGCTGTATGTCGCTCGCGAATGCACCTAGATCTTCATTGGGACGCTGTCGCCTAGAACGAAACGTAGCATGAGTGATGTATTTTTCTTGGCCTACAAACCTTAGCTGTAAAGCTGAAACCAGTTTTTCGTAATCGGAACGATCAGCACCATCTAAGTTTGCTAACACGGCCACACTTTCTCCGCGAAGTAAAGAAGCGAGTGTTCTTGCTTTCTGTTGAGACGTCCAATTGTTAGCTTCAGCGATGAGGTCGAATTGCAAATGATAATCTCGCCAGCGTGTTGTTTTGCTGTCAAAGGGAGGCGGTAAGGGGTTAAACAACTGAGGGAATATGTTGGCAAGGCATTGTGCTTGTGCAATTGCGGCGTTATCTTGTTGAATAGCGTTGTTCTCCTTTGCGGCGTTATGTTCTGGAGTGGAACAATCAAAAACTTTGTTGACAAAAGTTGTTGCACTCATTGTTTTAAGCTCCTCTGACTGCCGTTGCTGTTCTTGTGAAATTTTGGTTATGGCAGCATTTTGCTGCTCCAATTCAGTGCACAAGAGATTAAGTTTTGCGGCAATTTTCTCTAGATTCTCTTCCATATCGATTAGAGAATCCCACTTCTGACACCAATGTTGCGGATTCGCGGATTTTAGAATTCCCGAAGAATGGATGGAAGAATAAATCAACGATTTAAAATAAAAAGAAAACGAGGTGAGCTTGTTAAGAAACTTTTAATCAATCAAATCCAATTCTACAATGACAGATGTCAATCGCTACCAGATGGGGTCTCTTGTTCAGACGTCTAGCCGTCAGTTCGTACTTCCGTGAGAGGTTCAACTTCAATGAATGCATTCAGGGATTCGTAACAATATATATATATATCTTGATTCAATAAATAATCAAATACGTTTATACTTTCAGCTATCCCAGAGGCTTAACACAAAAAATTAAAAATAAAGTTTTATATTTGGTAGTTTTTTTTATTTACATATAACCTCCCAACGGACTTATAACTAAGAACTAATATTATCAGATATTTGGCTTGTAAATGGAGTAATGTACACATTAATACTCTTTCAAATATTACAAAAATGTTAGTTTTAAGTAAAATAGACTACGGATTATGCATATATGGACAATGCCCGAAATCAACACTAAACATTATCAAACCTGTCTACCACCAAGCCGCTCGGAGAAGCCTAAACGCATTTTCCACTTCACCTATTCAAAATATCCTTGTTGAAGCAGGACTCCCAAGCATCGAGGAACGAAGAGATTCGGCAACATTAAAACTCTTTGCCAAACTCATGTTCTCTAGAAACTCCACCATAGATTAGATACCGATATCAATAAAGCAAAACACCACAAACTTGCAAAGAGAATCCCATCCGCAATCGCTACCGTGATTGACAAAGCAAAGATAATCAATCTTTCACTAACGCGACACCAGTATGCCACTCCACGACACGCTCCATGGAATCTAAATCCCGATTCTTTGATACTGACCTTAGCCGAATACAGGAAAACAAATACAAGTAATACATCCTATCACCAACTATTCGCAAGCGTCTCATCGGAATTCAAATCTGAAGGGTGGAATTTGTATTCACGGACGGATCAAAGACCTCGGCAAATACATCGTATGCTGTATTTCTATTTGATACATACACAAAACTGGATGTTATAAAATATATACAGAAAGTAACAACATATAATTTAAAGCATGACTGGAGTCTTTACCACCATTACTACAAAAAGCAAACCCCGAAAGACTTCAACCACGTTATCCCATAAATACTCCTGAGCAAAATATTTCAAACTCCGTTCGCCTCAGACTTGGTCACACTGCTGCTTCACACGAACATCTTCTCACAAAAAACAGTCCACCAACTTGCAATTATTGTATTGTCATCTTAGATTTAATACATATATTTGAAAATTGTTCTGCACTAGCTCCTTATTTAAAAACTATGAGAAAATATGAGTATTACGCCAGAATTACTTAAAGAAATCCTGCGGGAAAATAATACTGCGCTTATCAAAGAGCTCCCGACCAAAAACGACTTTCAGCTCTTATTCACGGAGATATCAACACTAAAAGCCAAACATGATGAAATCTCAGCTAGAGTTGCTCAATTGGAAGATCGAAATAAGGAACTAGAATCGCAGATAGATAAAATGCTGCAAAAAAATTCTGAAAAAAATCTGGTTGTGCGATTACCTGTCGAGAAAGATGTTGACATGACAAACAAAGCGAAGTCTGTCTGCGCAGGTCTTGTCAATCTCGACACAAGCAGTGGTATCGAAAGTGCATACACCATTCGAAGCCAAGATCCTCGCAAATCAACAGTGATCGTCCAAATGAAAACCCGCGACATAGCTTCAAGTGTACTTCGCAACTGTAGACAACTCAAGAACTCAGGTATATCCATCAATAAACCCTGCCATTGAACGTTCGACAAAGGAGATCTAAATTGATCAGGCTGATGAAAAAGCTGAGAGATGAAAATCCAAAGAAAAAGATTGTTTTGAGGGATGATAGATTACATATAGAGAACAGAGTTTTCACGTGGGATGCTTTGAAAGGTTTGCGGTGTGGGAATGAGGATGGGACTCATATTCTGTGCCAAATTCTTGGAATAATCTCGACAGGTGTTAAAAATACTATTGATAATTTGATGAATGAAATAAAAATTAGCAATACGTCAGAACAACTGTCAAACTTTAGACAAGCTTCGAGTTCAGGGATGGCAGAAGTAAACAAAACATCCGCTGTAAAAGCTAATGGGAGTTCAGATGGGCATTTTTTCTGAGAAGCAGCCGTCTACCCAAATCAAGAAAATAAATTTAAAATTTTAAGTTATAATATCGCTGGAATGAAAAATAAACTAGCCATTGTTGAATTTTTTAACTATTTAAAAGAATTCCACATATTTCTATTATAGGTGTGTTTTCTTTTAACCTAGTATATAGTACAGCATTCGAGTTAAAAAAAAACGATCTGTCCACAGTATTTTCAGTTCTATTTTCAACAACAAGATGGAGCTCAACGTCAAAGCTTGTTGCTACTTTTCAAAGCTCTCTGTGAAATCCAAGATGAAACAAAATCAAATTCATACCAGGTTTGTTTCGTTACCTCTTTTGAATGAAAATGAAAACTTACCTCAAATCTCACACCAAAGCCTGCCCCCTCGGATTGATTGAGGACTCTGTCTCTACAATTAATGAAGACATAGACAAAATTTCACTGTTTGCCCAAAGAAATGGGCTCTTCTTAAACCCGAGTAAGTCTAAATGTCTCATTATCTCCAAGAAGCCAGTAGATGTTTCATATTTTCCACAAATTTTATTGAACGGAGCAGTAGTAGAATACGTAGAGACTGCAAAAAATCTAGGTATGATATTTAACCGGAGACTAACATGGGACACACACATTAATGCAATTATAGGAAGAGCATATGGGGTTCTCCGCATGTTATGGGTGGCTCAAAACTATACTCCCCTGAAAACTAGGCTAATGCTGGCCAAAACATTGGTTATACCAATACTGACCAACGGATGTGAAATTTATTGCAATTGTGACTCTAATAGCAGACGGAAGCTGAATGTAGCGTATAATAGTATTGCTAGGTATATATATAAGCTTAAAAGGTATGATAGGATATCTGTTTACTCAAAAGCTATTCATAACATAACATTCGATAACCTCATCCGCTACAGGACCTTAGTCTTACTATTTCGGGTAATGCAAACACATCAACCTTCTTATCTCTTTGATCGATTACAAATATCTTCTTCTAATAGATCGCAACTAGTTTTACAACCTCGGTTCACGTGTTTAACCTCTGAACGACAGTTCTTCATCAACGCCGCTCGTTTATGGAACAATCTCCCTATAAGTATTAGACGTATAATAGATCCACGAAGCTTTGAAAATAAATTAGCTGCTCATTTAGCATGCATTTGAAGCCTATATATATATATATATTTTTTTTTTATTTCTACAAAGAACATCTAAACATTAGAAATAATTACAGCAAAAGTAAGAACTTTAAAACATTAAAATATTAAAACAATTTGATAATTGATTAGCCTAATTTTCCATTGAATTATAATTTTCCTAAAGTAAGCTTAGAATTATATCATATTTAAACTTGTATTAGCTTATAAGATATTGTATCTTAAAATGCAAGTATACAAATAAAACAAACAAACAAACAAACAAATTGTTCTATCAAATGAATAACGATACGAAGCCAGGTATGAATTTGTATTTTTTTTTTCTTATTTTCCATACATCAGATTCTCTCTTACAGCTCTTTTTTAATATTTTTGGAGGCATCGTCCAGCAGTGAAGAAAGCTCTATGTCAAAGTCAGCTGTTTTGTTGAAAAAAACTTTCGCGTATGTTCGGGGAGTATGTAAAAAGATATTAAAAACCAATCTTTGATGAGATTTTCCATTGGCAAACAGAATCAAATTATTTTTTATTCAAACCTGTGGTAAAGCAATTTTACACTATTGACCAGTCTTTTCGATAGGTTTAGAAAGAAAATAAGTTGATTCTGTTTACAAAACCGTGAAATTGAACTATAATATTACCGCACAAATGAACACAACCCAAATTAAATTAAGTTGAAACACGTACTGCTAGTCCCAAACTTGAATTTCTATTGAAGAATACATATATCTTTCCCTTTTGACCATTTTTTACTGCTTTGTTTCTTTGTTTGATTTGTTTTTTCTTGCATTAGGCTATATTTTTTAGTCAAATAATTCCATGAGAAAAGCTTTTAGCTTCAGAAAAAATAACTAGTGCAAAATCCTGTATTATATACACCACCAGGTAAGAAACAGGTCGAAAATTCTATATGAATATAGTTTTTATTTCTTTAATTTTTAATCGAGAGAAAAAATTTCTTTGCAAATACCACTTTTTTTTTGAACACGTCCTTTCGAAAAAGCTTTGATGAACTGAAATCATTGGTGGTGCCATCTTATTTTCAAAGCTGGAAACTATCAATCCACAGCAATGCCATCCCTGTTTTCACTGTGGAAAATTACGACAGTAAAATGATTTGTTGTTGTTCCCCAAGGGAAATTTTTACTGTACTATATACTAGCATAAAAAAAAACACGCCTTATATGAAACACATTTACTTAATATAGAACATAATAGATATAATACAATTTTTAAGAATTATGAAATCAAATGGATACCTGGTGTTAAAAGAAGTATTTTTGGAAGAGCAAGTGGAGGAGAACTATTAGCATACCGTTAAAACCTTGGACTAGTAAAATTAGAATTTGAAGAAAAAAATGATGCATATATTATAAAACTTGAAATAAAAATGCAGATTTTTTATATTATTCCTATATATCTCAACTGCAACTACTGGCAACGTGACTTTGATACACTTAGCGACCTTCTAAATAATATTGATTCCATAAACTTGATGCTAATTGGTGACTTCAACGGTCGAATAGGGCTTTCTCAGAATAATTTTGTTTCTGGTTCGAATACAGAGCTTTTAAATTCTCAACGCCAGTCGAAAGATGAATTGTGCGACAGTAAAGGAACTAAAATACTGGAATTAACAGATTCTTTCGATTGTTCAGTTCTAAATGGAAGTTGTTCTGGAGATCTTAGAGGTAAATATACTTTTTTGAGAGGGACAGCATGTTCAGTTATTGACTATTGCTTCGTCGCTGGAAACTGGCAAGACATTATTTCCGACTTTCGAATAGGTCAGCAGATGTTCTCGGACCATATGCCATTAGATGTTCAATTTGAAGTGAGATTTAATGAAAATTTAAATAATAATAATGAGCTTAGACTAATACCGAAACTTTTTTGGAACCAAAAAATGGCAAATACTTACCGCACAAATTTAAACATTGAACTCAATAATCTTTACCGAACCGAAGCTTCACCGAATATTGATCAACTTTCAGTTGTCATCAAGAAATCTACACAAAACTTATACTGCACAAACAAACAAGAAAGGAAGAAACAAAAGTGGTTCGATAAAGATTGCATGTTGGCAAGAAGAAAGTCATTTACGTTTCTAAAATTACTTAGAAAGCATAACAACAATATATTTAAAACATTGTATGCTAATGCAAACAAGGAACTCAAAACGATATGTCATGCAAAAAGACTAGCATATGAACAACAAAATATCTCAAAGATAAACAATTGCAGATCTTCAATCGACTTTTGGAAGGCAGCCAAACTTCTGAATGGAAGAAAAAACAGTATCGCAACTGGTCTTCAAGCACAAGAGCTACAAACACACTTCAGAACACTTTTAAATACTGCTCAGACGTCGCTTGATATTCAGTATGCAGAGCCTCAAATAATTGATGTGTTTCTAGATGAACCATTTGAACTATCTGAAACAATCTGGTAGACGGCTTACTGCCATAACCTTAAGACTTTCTGCTAAAAAATATAATATTGTATTACTTTGTATAAATCAAGTTAAATAAAAAGTTATATAAACTAACTATTTAAAAACTTATCGAAAAACAAACCTATTTATGATATTTTGAAAGAACCAAACTACACAAACATCGAATTCATTGCTGAATTTATAAGTAAAACCAATATTAACATCTACGTTGTATATGTATAATCAGAACCATTAGCCTATGTAGCCAGGTTCATCTAATTTTATGTTACCATGTAATTTTAATTACTTTTGAATAAATTTTACAAAAAACTTTTAATTTTTTAGAATTAAATAAAAGAAAAAAAAAATTGTTTTGTAAGTTTCGGGAAAAGATTTGAATAGTGTAAAAATTTCATTATGTAACTTCGAATTAGATTAAATAGTAACTAAGTAATATAAAAATAAAAAATTTATAAATTTAAGATTGGTTTAAGGTAATATAGAAATTTGGAATTAGATTTAGGTAATATTTTGATGAAATGTTTTGTAAGACTTGAAATTAAAAATATATAGGTACATAATATATATAAATATATAGAAGTTCGTTGGGAGATATTCCAAATAACAATAAATTATATATATTGGTGTATTCTAAATTATGAATGTAAAATATTTCAACTTTAAAAGTTTTGATTTAGATTTAAGTAATTAATTATTTCTTTAATTATATCTATTTTTGTAATAAAAGTAAGTCGATTATCGATTGTCATTCGGCTGGTCGCGAACTTTTCCCAGGTAGGGAGGGATGTTGTGCTTTTATTTCCCACACCTTCAGAGGAAGTCGTCGTGCGTTGAGCTCAATGCAATTTGAGTTGACTCGTTGCACATCGATTGCCCAATGCCTTGCATTGGGTAAAACGTGTATGCATTTTAGTCATCAAATTGTGCTGAGTTTTCAAACGCATCGGCTATCCAATGTTGAACTTGGAGTTCGCGATCGGTTCTATGACACGATAAGTCGAGTTGTAATTTAACCATTGAAGTGCGCGGTTGTTATATTTATTATTTCAATTTTATACGTAATAACGCTGGCGGTCCTTCAATTCCATCATATGGCATGTAGATGGAGGCCATAATTAGAGATGGTAGTCCTTCGCGTTCCATCTTTACTGCAGTCTGGTCTATTGTGCTATAAGTAGTTAGAAGAAAAAGATTTAACTGTTTTCTAGCTACTATGCATGTTCTGAGGTTACTGTCTGGGCCGACAAAATTGGATTTGTACAGCGTGAGTTCTTTGGAGTGTAGGCCCTTAATTTTTCCTCTCGCGACCCAAGGTTCTTGAATAAGGGCTACATCAATTTGTTTACTCTCCATGAGGTCGACCAGGTTGGCGGAGGCGGCTTTACTATGTTGGAGATTGATTTGTATTAACTTCAATTCCATTGCATATTTTGTTTTTTATACAACGCCTTACTTACCTGTTTTTTTATCAGCCTGAGTTTGCATCGGGTAAAGCCGACGCAAATCTTCTTTCTTCTTTTGTGGATCCAACTTCTACAATTCCTTGATAAATTGTGATTAACTTTTTATCAATCACGTCGGGGTCACCAATTTGTGGTTGATTGCTATCTTTAACCACACAAATGTAAAATAAAACAAAAACTAGTATTTAACTGTGTATAAATTATTATTTATTTTTGATCCTTTTTTGATCCTTTCGGTTCTGTTTTCAAAATAATAATAATATTGTAACGTGCACTTGGTTCGCAAAATAAAACTTCACTTTACTATTTAATTCTACCACTTTTATTCAGTATCTATCTTTATTCGATCTCAACTCGACTTTTGGACTATCACTTGTACACAACAATTTACTCTTAACTTTATCACTCTATAATCAAAACTGCCCTCTGGTTGCCTCGGGCGGGCTATTTATATCGAATGACATTTCGTATAGAACTCTGCAGTAATTTCCACATAGTCTCCACTCTCCACTATTTTGGCTGTCAAACATTTTCTCTCCTAGAATATTTCTACACTTACACTAGTGTTGGCGCTTGTGTTTTCGGTTGAACGTTTTCGATTAGGAAATTGGTATTACATGTTGGGTTCACGTTACACTGCCCCCTCCTTAAGATTGTTCGTCCCGAATAATTCCATCTGCAGACTCGCCACTATATCAATGCAGCCGGTCACAATGAACTACTTTTAACTTGCCTCTTAGTCCTCTTTGGATGCGGTAAACCACGTCGTTAATCCTCGTGACAACAGTATAAGGACTTTCCCAATTATGCTGACGTTTCGGTGACAATCCCTTTTGACGATGAGGATTATAAATCCACACACGATCTCCTGCTTGGAATGCTGACGTTTTCGTCTTCATCCGGTCGCTATACACTGTGGCCCATGTCCCTGTTTTATTAGGTCTATCTGTAAGCCTACCTACCCCTATGTTTGAATCACAGACATAACAATTTCGGAACCACTTCTCCACGTCACCTCTAACATGCAGCCAGTAAAAGCGTTTTCGCACGTTCTCCAGCGTCTTGTTGACTCCCAGGTGGCTTCCTGTAGGGCTCCTATGCATCTTTTGTAAAACCTCCTTGATTTTCGATTGAGGAACAATAAGCTGCATTACAAAAGATTTACCGTCAGGAGATTCCCATTTGCGCTGCAGTACGCCTTCTTGCACGCGAAGCGAGTCCCACTGAGCCCAATAGGATTTGACAACAGGGCTTTGGTCAGAAATGTCGTTCCAGTCAGGTTTTGTGTTGTTCTCTTTCCATTTGAGAATCGGTCCGATGTCTGGATCCTTCTTTTGAGCAGACCTCAATTCTTCCTTGTTCATCCGAATATGGGTTCCATTCTCATCCGCTGAGTCTT